>JAYMFT010070580.1:0-14597 GCA_038088735.1 Panulirus argus
GTTTTAAGAGCATTATAAGCTTTTCCTGCTTAGTAACTTTCTCACTTAGCTCATGTATTTGCTTACCAAGTACATCAGTACTTTTGGACACATTATTGTCACCATGTTCTGGTGTTTCTATCACCTGTTTGTATGCATCAACCTTTTCTTTCAGCAAATGAATTTTCTCACATAGCACCTCGATAAATTTATGCATGCTTTCCCCTCTATCACCAAGCACAGCTGTTTCTGCCGCTTGCTGGTGGGCGTTAACCTTATCACTTGGCATTTGCATTTTCTCAGTGAGCTTTTCCAGATTTTTGGATAAAACTTCCACAGCTTTCAACATTTCTTCATTCTGCTTTTGGATTCTTTTAAAACTTCTTCGGATTTCAGTAATCACTTCATTATTTTCTAGATCACTATTGTCAACAGTCTGTTCACTACGTACAGCGTGTGGTTCTTGTGTCTTCGGGGAGACGACTCTATTCCATGGCCTGCCTGGAGTTACCATGTTTTGTGTGGGAACTCCGGGAGCTGGGCAAGCGCCGGACGTGGTAGAAGGAGATGAAGAGGCGGGTGTTTGTGTTTGCTCATCGAGTCGTTGAAATGGCGGAGGCCTCTTGGTGTAGTCGAGATGCCATGCCCTAACTCCATGTTGCTGACCGTTTCTGCATTTTTCTTCAACGGTCTCCCCTTTGTCAAGCTTTTCCTTGCAGATTTGTGTGGCGTGTTTTCCTGCACATATGCCGCACCAAGCGCTGGGAGAAGGGCAGACGTTAGCCACATGATTCCATCTCTGGCATCTGAAACACCGCCGTCTTGGAGGGAGATAGTTATCCATCCTGAGATAACTGAAGGCGCCAGGGACTGAGTTTCCTTTGGGGGCGTTCACTGCCAATCCAGTCTGCTACGACAGCTTCTCTACCTCTAAGTCGTTTAACATTCTTGATGTTTTCATTCTGTAGAAGTATTATTGGGTCTTGATAGTTGTCAAGTCCCAAGATGATGATAGGAATTTTATTAGGGTAGGCATAGTTTAGAGATATCTGCATTTGTATGCCTTCAGTACTACTGTTGGTTAGTTCTTCAACTAATCGTTCCTCATTTATTAATTAAGGTCACATGGTTCTGAGAGTTGTTTGCAAAGTGAAATTTGGCGTGTGGGTACTTACGCCACACGCTTGCCAACCATTGATATTTGGCCCCTGTGCCTGTGCCTGGTGGGAAGATCAGTTTCATTTTTTTGCTCTGATCGTGTGACCTTGATGGTGGGGATGGCTCTTCATCCGCCATAGGAGTTGGTGGTGGAATCTGGTTGTGGTTACCCAAGTCACTGTCTATGTCCTCTGTTTCAGGGGAGACATCTCCGTCGTGTTCACTGGCTGGTAATGTCGGTGGTGCAGAAGGAGAGCTTTTCTCGTATGCGGTCATTGCTGTTGATCGCACGGGGGAGTGGAGAGTAACTCCTCCATGTGAGTGGAGGTGCGGTTGACCCACAGGTCAAATGCAATTGATATAGTTGTCAGACAGCAGGCCTGGTCCACGCGCCCCTGCCGTGAGTTGCGTCCTCTGCAACGGCAAGACAGCAAATATCGTCTATTTTTGTCGTCCACAGAGCTATACAGAGCAATCCAAGTATAGCAAAACCGTACTGGTAGCCGCATGAAGCGGTTACCCGCAGCAGTGTCGAGGAAAACACAACAGGGACGGTTAATAGCGACCCGTGCCACAGGAAATAAACGACAGGGACGTCTATGCCCTGCGGAGCCTGAGGGGACACTGTGGTTACAGGAGAGTGGTGCCAGCCTGTGATTGGTTATAGGCGAGTGATAGCAGTCTGCAAGTGTTGTCACAATCGTTCAATGACGCCTTCATCACACAAGTGTATTATAAGTGTGTCTGTAGTCTGACCCTTAAGACACAGCCGCCTCAGATGTAGTATCTCACTCCACCGGATTCTTTAGCCTCTCAGTACTTACAGACGTCTCGGTGGGCTCCAAAGGGTGATGAGCCTCGGTGATTCTCGCCTCATCAACACCTTAAGACTCCCGGGATGGGATGGGTGTGGATAGGCTGCAGCGTTGAGCCACGGGAGACTCGGGTCTCCCGCGCCATACACCAGAGTCCTCATGGCTGGTACGGCGGAGGGAGACTTCATGGGCTAACGCCCTTAAAATGACTATTGATTTGGACATTACGAAGGTGTTAGTGTTGCTCAGTTATGGTGTGTGTGTGACGGTGGTGTATGCTGGAGTGGCGATGACAGTGTTGTAGTGGTGCCAGACTTGGTGCTGGTGTTGTGAGCGAAGCCCTTGGGGACGCCATGTTGACGTGGTAGTTAAGTAGGGATGATGACTGTAGTTATGATGATGATGTTGTGTGTCAGGTGTAGTGACGACACCACATTGGTGAGCTGGTGGCGTATAGTGACGTAGTTCCGATGAAAAATCTTCGGCATCCAATCTATGCTGCTGGGAGCTCGCTGGTGCTTCCCTGATTTACATACAAAACTTATGAAGCAGTGTCTCAGTTTCATCAAATTCCTCAGCCTGGCCCGGCTCCAGCTGCCTGACTCCGCCCTGACAAGGAGGAACGGGTTTTAAAGGATCGTCCTCAGCTGTTTATATTACCATCTGGACGTCATTTACATAGCGCCAAACAGGTTTGTTTGGTTTACCGGGTTTTTGTGAGTTTAGTTCGTCTCTTGTCACATTATTATTTTAACCTCTGGGGCGCGCAGCTTGTTCTGGCGACGCTCTGTATTGTCTTGTGTCCGTAAGGCTGAAGGCCCTCTGCTCCAACTTGTTTCCCGGAATTTTATAACAGTGGTCGTTGTACACAGGTGGCCTCTTGTGTCCTTGCACACACACACACACACACACACACACACACACACACACACACACACACACACACACACGGTGCATGAGTGGCTCCAGAAACAATAATTCATCCATCGCCAGGTATACTGTAAGAGATGGCGGCTCTGGCAGTGTGGCGTGGCCAGCACTGTACCTAACACTCCGCTACGGACGCCGCCAGACACCGCACCAGAGCTTCCACTTGACACTTTTCTTGGAAAGTTCACTTGAATTCGGTACGCAGCCGACGTTGCGGCAGACACTGCTTTTCACGCGCCAGACACTCCGAGACACTGCGGGACGGGACGATGGGTAGTCCACTCGCCCACGTATGATTACGTATATCCCTCTTTTCCAGTCCTTTTCCAGCACTCCACAAGCTGTTCACCATTTCCACCCACAGCGGGAATGGGTGCGGCAGCGGGTGGGATCATAGGAGCTAAAGTAAGCCATAGGGTGGGTGGGTGTCAAGGCCTCCTGGAGGAGGGAGAGGACCCTCTCCTTCAGCGTGTGTCTGGCTAATTCCTCCACAAGGAACAGATGGAAGAGTCCACTGTGACCCCTGTGTTGTGTGGCAGACACCTGGAACAGGCAGGGCAGATTACACCTGGGAATACATGGGAAGGACAGACAACAGGTGACTTGTCTCATGGCAGTTTGTTCCAGTGATCTATCACTCTACAGCTGAGAGAACTTTACAACGGTTGCACTTCGTCGTCTTCCTATTAACTTTATTGCGTTATGTCTTGTCATAATATCCCTATCTAACGTGATGACATTGTTCTCAGTTTTGTCAAAATTATATATTTTTTTATATTATTTCATGCCCGTAACTGAACAGCTCATTCTAAATCAGGTTTCACCAGAGCGTTGTCGAGAGTAAGTATTGTGTCCTCCCGACACTCGTGTTTTGCGACACAGAAAGACAAACATCTCCCCAGTGTTTTGGGTAGCGCTGTGATCCTCCAGTCTAACGGGCCAGAGTTCGGGTCCCGGAAGGGGTAGCCGGCTCACAGCCACCCCCAGCAGTTCATCCTTCTTATAAGGATGATCGATAAGTGGGTACCTGGCGTAAGCTGGGGGTTACATATAAATATATGGTTCAGACTTGGTATTTATGAAGGCTTGAGACTTGGTATTTATGAAAGCTTAAGAGACGGGGCAAAACGACCATAAAATTCATGTTATACATTCATTTATACAACGCAGTCCTTGTTGCTCTGCCTTTGCAGACAGTGCCATGCCACGTGAGTTGCGGTGTGATTTATTCATCGTTGGTCGGTCCTCGTAAACAGTGTAGTTATTACGTAACCTGTAATGTGACTCACTCGTAGAGGCCCCAGTCCGTCCTGGACCCCTCTCTTCGTGCGCTCTGTGTCCTCTTTCCCTCCAGCGCCCACAGCGCACGTTAAGATCCGCACCTGTTGCGGCAAAAAATGAAATCAATCTCTCTCTATAGTACACACACACACACACACACACACACACACACACACACACACACACACACACGTATACATCAGCCTCGGGCAGTGATGTCGTGTGTATGTGTTCCTCGAGTCAGATGTAATGTGCTGACATTACCAATGGAGGAGGTGCACCGCGGCCGGCTTGTTATGCTGACGATGTCAGGCGCGCGTCTGGACTGACAGATGAAGGTGCTGACATCCAGTATGCAGGGGAGGTCCCTGGAGAGGGACGGGGGGAGAAGAGGGGTGATGTTGCTGCGGCCGCCCGAACAACAAGAAGAGAGGGGCGAGTGTGTTCCGGGCCGGACACGCAGGAATGTGTTGGTGTTGTGTTCGTTCGCCACCAGGGGCTACCTGCTTTTTGTTGTGTGTGTGTGTGGGGGGGGGAGTTTGTTCTCTCCTGGGTGGGTGGGGGTGGGGGGGGGGTACGAGCATCTGGTAGACATGTCGTACCGGGCAGTGTCTTGCGGACTCGGCCCTAGTATCCGACCAGAGTAAGCGAGTTGTGCATGTAACAGAAGATTCCAGCGTACGTACCTCCTTAGGGGCATTAGTCCTCCGAAGTTACTTTAGTGTGTGTGTGTGTGTGCAGGGTCCAGGTGTCTGCCACCTTGACCGCTGGACCAAGGTCGGCCGACGACTGACTGCCACTGTTGCCACAACCCCAACGCCGCCCAACCTCTCACCCCTCCAGCATCTCCCTCCCTCCCCCGGGCCAGAACTTCTGTACCACTAATTAGCGCTAACAACGTCCAACATAATTATTTCATTTTCATGGCTGCGTTGGCGGATTATATATATATATATATATATATATATATATATATATATATATATTATAAACGTCCCCTGAACACCGGAAAGTCGTCAGCAAACTGAGCTGACCCACACTTTTCTCGCGGCAGTGATGGATGTCTTTGTTCATCCTGGGAAAAGATTAGGTTTCTCCTCTCCCCCTGCCCCTGCCCCTTTTTTTTCCCCAGGAGGCGGCAGGTCGATCCCAGCGATACCTCGCTAATAGCAGCGTAATGCGGTTTGTGCCATGTTTATCTTAGGATGCACCTCGCCTGGAGCGTGCAGTAGGCGGGCGTCCACTCAGACCCGAACGCGGCGGCGCGTTTCTTCAGCGCTGCGGTACGATCCTTGAGGACAGCGGTGCGAGCGAGCTCTGAGCACGACGGTACGATCCTTGAGTACGATAGCCTAGCATTTGACCTGGTCCTTGTGATATGGTGAATGGTCACTCTTTACAGCCCTTGGATCGTATCGTCGTGCTCAGGAATCGTACCGACGTGCTCAGGGATTGTACCGTCGTGCTCAGGGGTCGTACCTTCGTGCTCAGGGATCGTACCATCGTGCTCAGGATTGTACCGTCGTGCTCAGAGGTCGTAGCGTCGTCTCAAGGGTAGTACAGCCGTGTTCAAGGATCGCGCCATATTTTGTTTCTAAGGATTGTACCGTCATATCCAAGGATTAAGGTGTATGTGTGTGTACCTGAGGTACGCGTGGCCCATCCTGGGCAGGTGCCTCACCAGCAGGGGCAGAGAGCCGGTCTTCTGCTGGGACTATTAGGGCACGACCTCTGGTAGGAGTCGCCTTTAGGGCACGACATCTTGTAGGAGTGTCGCTCCGCGCTATATATAGCCTTGAGGGCACTCCGCAAGTGTCCCCTGCCTTGTCTACACCTGGTAGCATTTGCCGAGTTATCGCTTATGTTTACATATCAAACCACACACACACAGGTTAAGCAGCAGGTAGCGTTCGTCGCCTCTGCGGACCTGGACCAGTTGGCCGGGTCGCTGACCCACGGTTCATGATCTCCGTAAAGCGTTTGACGATGAGAAGAAAGAAAATATTGGTGTTGGTTGTAATGGGCCGGAGTTGATGGAGGCCACTAGCTGTAGGCTCCCACCTCGCTGCATACGGGAGGACTCTACTCCCTCGCCTGGTGTACACAGGAGGCACCCCAGGGTGTCTCGGGGTGAAGTGGTGTTGGACGGGGAGGAAGTTGATAGAGTCTTTCCTCGCCAGTGCTGGGGAGAGGCAGTTTCCTCTAACGCTGGGTGCTTGCTTGCTTGCTTGGTTGCTCTCTCTCTCCTGTGTATGTTGGCCAGATGATCAGTGAGTATTATTACTGTGATTTTATTGACAGTCAACTTTATTAAGGGATCGCATCTGTGTTGTGTAATGATCGTGTGTAGTGATGGTGACACTGATGGCAGACCCACCCCCAGGCACGTTCAACGCGGACCAACCCCCGGGCACGTCCAGCACATAATGCAATTCAGTAATGGCCATTAGGGAGAACAGTCAGGCCCAGAAGTAGACCCGGGTGCCATGTTAATGAGGGAGGGGACAAGTCAGGAATAGAGAGAGAGAGAGAGAGAGAGAGAGAGAGGGAGGTGAGGGAGGGAGTCAGGAAGAGCCCCGCGCCCTCCGTGGCGTAGCCTCTCCGGCACCGTGGATGCCCCGGGCGAGGCGCATGACGGGGGAGACGGCTGCCGCTGCTGCTCTGACGGATGGCCGGCCCCGGACAGTAAATGGTCGGTAGAGCCTTATCTGTCACTTCAACTCATCCCCCTCCCCTCCCTTCACACCTCAAAACTTGGCCAGCTCCCCCCCCCCCTCCCTCATTTCATCGGTGGGGGGAGGTCGCGGAAGGAAGTGGGAGGTCAGTGATCAACCCACGGGAGCAACGTCAGGAAGTCGAGCGGGGAGGAAACGTAGGTTTCCTTAAACACTTCCCGTGGCGTGCTGCTCAGGTCGGTTGTTGTGTCTGTGTGCCTGCTTCCGTATACGTCTCTGTCTTTCAGGACGGTGTGCGTGTCTCTCCTGTCTATATATTGACGGTACTTGGGAGTACTCGGGGTCACTGGCATGTCCTCCACGTACCCACACCATCCGCCCCGTCCCAGTGGGTCTGGTGTGGACGATTGATTGAGGGAAGGTCCTGCCTGCCAAGGGCTTTAGCAACCTGGCCCTGCCTGGCACCGCAGTGGCCATCAGTGGTGACGATGGCCCAGGGGTGGCCAGCCACACTGTTTACTTCACCCTTCAAAGTCTCGGATGTTGCTCCTTGTAGTGGTCACACACGTGGGGACGCGAACGACGGGGGACTCCTGACCTTACTACCACTCACCCAGGGGCTTCCTAGTGGAGGAGGACCTCCCCTCTCCCCTTCTTGGCTGGGTGTGATGTAGGATGATCCCCCTAGGTGGATGTGATGGAGGAGGGGCCCCCGAGGTGCATGTGATGGAGGAGGACCCCTTCGTGTGATGGAGTAGGGTCCCGTAGGTGGCTGGGTGTGATAGAAGAGGACCCCCTCTATGTGACTGGGTGTGATGGAGGCAGGTTGGTCGTAAGGTTACACAACGTCACTTACCCCCTACCTCGACCATGCCCCTTCCCCTCCTCTCCCCTCCCCCCATAGCTGGACCCTCCCCGCATGGCGCCCGCCCCTCCCCATCAGCACAGTCGGTGGGTGAGTTAGGGCGGCCGTCTCCCCGCCGGTGGGTGTTGAGTTAAGAGACATTGTATGCCGGGCAGCCCTCCCCCACCCCCGCCAGCACATAACTCACATTCCTCAATCCTGACGCTTCTTGTGTCCTTATTGCCTCTCATGTGTGTGTGTATATATATATATATATATATATATATATATATATATATATATATATATCAGAATGTATGCATGGCTTTCCCTTGAGCGTTAATGGCAGCATTCACCATAATAATGGACGGTGTCCGGACGCCAGACATGTCCACTCTGTATGACACTGACACCCCCCCCCTGCCTTTCCAACCCCTTCCCATGACAGGACACCACACGTGGTCAAATTATGTGACACAGTAACCCCCAGGATGGTGTGGGAAGGTTCCGTTCTAGCGGCGCATTTTTCGAAAAAGTAATGTTTTAAAACGGCTTCGTCACACGTCACGCGTCACGGCCCGAGTAGAGAGGATGCGATCATCTTCACTCAGGTAGGACAGGCAAGAGTGGGACTAGTGTGTTGTCTCTCCTCACGACAGTGTAATTTGTGTACTGTAATCACACCAACCCTGATGCTCTGTTGTGTGTGTTCTGTGTTACCTTGATTACATTTTTTTAAGAGTGCCATTAATGCCAGTCCTCCCCTGACCAGAAGCGTACCCGCTTGGGCCCATTTGTCACCCTTCTGTGTTGATGTGCTGTGTGCGCTCTATACATGCCTCCACTTACCCCTAGACATAATGATAATTATTATGATAATAATATCACTGGCATGCTTTGTCTGGGTATGATTAGACGGATGAAGACCTCTGAATTATATTGATTTGTAAGTGAGCTTGGCAGTGTAGACTCCTGTGTGTGTGTGTGTGTGTGTGGCAGTGACCACATCAGTTTTAATGTAACCAAGATCTTGAAACGAACTATAGTCGTGTACCCTCTCAATCCCCCCCCCTCACACACACACACACACGCCCGCCAACCCCGAGTGTAACTCTTAATAAGAACGCCGTACCTCACCAGCCAGAGCAGGGGAAGGGGGGTTATATTGGATTTGAAGTGTTTTGCAAAGATCTGTCCTCTTACTCTCACGTCTGTTGAAATTTATTAGATACGCTAACGATGATAATGATGATATTTATGATGAATATACTGATATAGTACCTCCGTGATGATGCATGGTACACGGGGATCATACAGTCTGAGGTGGTAAGTCAATGGCCTCTTGTTGGTTGCGCTAACAATGCCTGCGTCCCGGCTCAGTGTGCTCACACTAGGTACATTCAGGATTAGTGTGCTCACACTGGGTGCCCCTCTGCTCGGAACACTCCAATGCTCCGCCTTCCTTGAAGGTGCATTCGTGTTCACGTCTGCTGGAATGTGTTGAGCGTTAAGTGTGTGGGTGGGGCGCCACCCACGCCCAGATGGGAAACTCAGAACGTATGGCAGGTATTAAGAGGCAAGTGGGACGTAAACCACAGACGTATCCAAGACCTGGAGTGCAACAGAGACGTAAAGCGCTAGGGTTCCTGGAAGCCTGGGGGCTCAGAGGTAAAGACTACCTGTATGTCTGTGAACATTCCCCATCCTTGGCGTAGCTCACCCTTGCTAGACCAATACACAACATCACTGCACGCACACACACCCATCATGGCGGCGGATACCTTTACCCTCCTGCTCCAGATGCCCCCTTCTGTGGAGATCCCGCAGCGTTTGGGGAGCCATACACGTCCACTGGGAGGGTCCTTCGGGTGAAGGAGTGTTGTGATGTATGTGTCTGTGTTACATGTCTTCAGCGTGCGAGTTGTATCCTGAGCATGACGGTTCCTATGATATCTTGAAGCTATGTTTGTAACGTGGCAGAGGTGGGCGGTGTACAGAGCGCAGACAAGAAAGTGTAACTTGTATATGTCTAGGGAGTGCAGTTTTAGGTAGGTTTATATCAGGAGGGGTGGTGTTTAAGACTTGTGTTGGGATGATAATGGTTCAATGCTTCTCTAGTCATTTCGGTGTGTGTTTGTTTTGTCATTGCTGTGTTTGTTGGGGCTGAGGGGATCTGTGAGTACAGTGCGAGACAGGGGTAAGCATATTATTTATTCATAGGGGTTGGTGATTAGTTTTGGGTTGGGTTTGGATGGGTGGGGTCTCGTGCACAGAACTGAGTGCCGAGCATGTTGAGGTGGGGTTGTGTAGGTGTAGGTGTTGTATGTTTGTGGTTGTTAGGAAGCTATACTCACACGCATAGTATTTCTGGGGTATACTAAACCAACAACACCCAGCAACGCTAAACCTATGCAGTATATCTAGAGTGCATGAATAAAGTCCCAGCCACATATTTAACTAACCACTTACTGATTTCAGTAAACCTAATATCATGTATCTTTACTCTCTACAAATGCCTTTTTTTTCTTCTTCTTCTTCTTCTCTATACCTTCATCTAACCTTTTCTTCATCACCACCACCGCTTAAAGAAGGGGGGGCAGACATTCACCTTTTACCACTTAAAGAAGGGGAACTGACATTCACCCCATCACCAGTTAAAGAGGAGAGCTGACATTCAACCCCATCACTTCTTAAGGAAGGGAGTTAACATCCACCCATCACCACTTACAGAAGGGGGCACGACATCCGCCCCCATCACCACTTGCTGAAGGGAGGCTTGACATCTTTCTGTGGGCAGGTTGTCGGAGTGGTGGTTCTGGCAACACTGGCCGGGGCACAGGCTGCCCGGTACCTGCTCGGCTGCTTTTTTCAAAGGCCAGGATGTTTGGCTTTTTACCCCAGGATGGATGTTAATGAGAGCAGGTGGAGGTATGCAGTGTGTGCATGTATGTACTGGTGGTGCAGTGGGCGAGGTATGACGATATAATGGAAGGGTGTGGGTGGACTGGAACTGTGGCATAGGGTTAGTGAAGGGCTGTACTGGAGTGCAGACAGCTGGTGGGAGTTATCTAAATAATAATGCCCTGGCCTTTACGGAAGATTTTTAAACACATTTAATGGGCTTTTCAGTTGTTCATTCCCCAGTGGTAAGAGTCTCGCCTTGGGTAGTCATGCACGGGGTAGTGTAGACTCCCACTGGAAACATTTACTGAGAAAGTTTTTTTAATTTTATTTTTTACCATATTTTTGGGAGTGCTGGTGCGAGACATGGTGACGTCACGGTAAAAGATGTCTCTCCAACATTCATCGCACTCCACAACATCATCTTTTCCCCATTCTCCAACATCTATCCCCGTCTCCAGTATGCGTCTTCTCCAGCTTCCACACTGTTCACCAACATCCATCTCTATCTCCAACATCCACTCTAATCTCCAACAACTTCACAGATGAATACAAATGCTAAATTTTGTAATCGATCAGAGAGTAAAATTATATACCTACATATGGTCGTTTATAAGTTTAGGGGTTTACGTAAGGAATCCGTAAAGGGAGTTTAAGGATACGGGTGAAGGAAGGGATTTTAGGAGGGCCAAAGGGGATTAAGAAGTCGAACTTCGGAAGCAGGTGCACCAAACGGGTTTGTGGGAGGAGGAGCAGCCCCGGGACGACCCACAGCCGACCAAGAGGAGATGAGTTACATTTCTGAGTAACCATTTCCAGTCTTTATAAAAATTGAGAAGGACTGAAGTGTAATCCCGAGGTTGTGGTCCTGAACGAGAGAAGTGAGAGAAAAAAGAGTTGCGTAAATTTCAGGAGTCATTGATTAACTGAAATCGATCAGATCTCCAGGCGTCAGCGATATACATCCTACAGCTTTATAAAATTTAGGTGTCCACCGGTTAGTGTTCTATTAATAGATGCTATTAGTGGCTCACTGAGACCGGGCATTTTACCAGAGTCGTGGGACGTCGGCTGATGCATTGCCAGTTGTCATAAAATCGGTACAGAAAGGTTTCTCGTTCCTGATTATAGGGCACTTACCGCCGCTTCGATGTGGATAACATTGCCAGAAGCAGTAATAGCAAATTCACTTCGTAGTCACTTGGAAAAAACATGTTTGTTTAATGTTGAACCTTGACTTCATGTGAAGACGTTGTCGGTTAACTAAACTGCTATCGATCTGAGAGATGGATACTGACGGGGAGTACGATCATTTTTCCTTTTTTAGTAAAGTCTTAGAATTGCTTCCTCAGGACCTAGAAAGAAAGTGTGGGCGGCTGAAGTTGAAGGATAAGTTTACAAGTGGATGAGGGCGTGGATGACGTATGGCAGACAAAGGCTAGTGGTGTCAGTGCGGTAAAATCTGATGGGGTATTGATGTCTAGTGGCGTGCCTCAAGGGTCGGTCCTTGGTCCTTTGTTATTCGCAGCTCACGTGAATGACCCGTTGTAACACTGAGCTGTGTAAGTAAACCTGACGAACACACAAGGGTAGGAGGAATTTTATACTCATATTTAAAAAGAACACTTCTACAGGAATGGGAGATCTGATTGTGGGAATGTACGAAAACAATGGCGAATGCAATTCGAAGGGGAAATTTTTCAAGTTTTTAAGCCCGAGGAAGGACAACAAAAGGTATGGAATATGAACTGGATGGAGAGAATAGAAAAATTGTGAAAATAATCAGGGAGGAACGGTTAGAAAGATTTGAGACGAAGAAACAATAATATGATGTGCGTCTCGCAAGAAAGCAATTTGCGTCATGTTAAGAAGAGTTAGTAACGAGTTTGCCAGAGTCATCCTTTGTTTAACTGAAGGGATAGATGACTTGCAGAATAATGGACAGTTGTAGTCACCGTGCCAGTGAGTAGTGGTCAATTCTTCTGAAAAAAATGTACTGAGAAGAATGACAAAATGAATACTGAGCATGTAACGTGAGAGCATAGGAAGATGGATTTAATGTTTACTCGAATGGCGTCGAATGCGAGGAGACACGATGATTGCTTCATGATGGATGAGAGGAATGTATCAGAAAGGCATATTGGTAAAACTCATAAGCTGAGTATTAGTCGAGAAAACATTGCAGCAAACGATTTTGACTTAGATGAAGTTAGATTTAGAAAGATGTAGGAAAGTTAGAGACAGAGATGTACAAGAGGGTAATGAGTTAACTGGTAGTACCATAAACATGGATACACTGGAAGGCTCCAGACATGGACTGGTGATAATTGGGGGTGAAAATAGGAACTTGTCTGAATTTGCCCAGATGCCTATTACAATTTCCCTCGTGTTCTTATGTTGATGTGTATGTGTCTTCCGCTGATCCCCAGCGCCCATTAGTCCCCAGAATGTCACTGCGTACTATAATCGCCCCATTTGTGCCATAATCGCCTAATCTGGCGCCGTCTACAGAGATCGTTAGTGTCGCCCTTGATATAATTGGACGAGGTGGGCTGCGAGTGACTTCTCTTGTCATATTACTTAATTGCTGGTGAAGAACCTGGTAGCTAGCAGCCCTGGCTGGCTGTGTACGTCCGTACGTGCGTGTGTGTATGTGTGTGTGCAGACGCTTTACATACACACACGAACTGAAGGAGGATAAGGAACATTAGAAATAAAACGTTTCGTGTTAGTGACTTGTAATGTGATACGGGGTCCTCGTCTGCCGTGCTGGTAATAACACCTACTTCAGCGGCTGATGGGGCGCAGTCCGGGTCACTTCACCGACTGAAATTGTTAGAAATATTTAAATTCTCTCTTGTGACATGACGAGTGTGCAGAGATATAAGCCTCAGGTCAGACTGCAGTGAGTAGGACAGTATGGAACAGGACATGGCAAAGCAGGAGGACATCCTCCCTTCTCATTATGACCGGATGGGGTCAACCTGGGTCACACCAGGTCACGCCAGTGACCCAGCCTTCTCTTCCCCCCCCCCCTTCCCCTCCTGTCCTACGCGTCTCAGGACACCAGTGGATCCTAGTTTGCAGAACGGATGTTGGAATTGCTTACACCAGCTTTGCACTGTGGTCGGGGCTGGTGTGGATGTGGCGAGAGGGCGGTGGATGTTGATGGTAGGAGGCACGAGGTGGAAGTGGAGGCCAGTGGAGGACTGATCCTGTGCGGGAGGAGGTCAAGGAGGCGCTGGAGGCGTTTCAATAGGCGGAGTGGGAGGTTCAGCCATGAAGACGGGAGTCCAGATTTGCTGGAAGGGTCAGGTCATGGAGGGTCAAGGTTTGGTTTACGTGTGTGACCCGCTTCACCGAGTGACCTGTTGCCCTGGCAGTCCTCCCGTGGTCGTGGCTCTGGTTGTCGTAGTCGTGGATGTAGTCGTGATCATAATGGGTCGTTGTGGTGTTTCTTATGGTGTTTATCCTTTTAGTAGTGGCCGTGGGCATAGTTATGGTCCTGAGGGTCGTGTTCATTACGCTCGTGGTCGTCGTCATGGTCGTTGGTCGTCGTGGTCACGGCCGTGGTGGGTGGCTGTGGTCGTCCCTTAACCCAGGGACTTCATAAAAGCCTCATTTAGAGGGACTTGGAACTTGGTGAGGCACCTCAGGCACCGCTCATTAAACTTTATGGCCCCGCCATCCCACTTCATTTACTATTTTTCTTATATATTTTTTCTTCATTTAATTTCCTCGAATATTATTTTTTCGTAATTTATTCAGTCTAGTGTCACCTCCCGATATTATATATATATATATATATATATATATATATATATATATATATATATATATACTCTGCATATATGTGCATGTATTTATATATGTGTGTATGTGGGGGGATGGGGCTTTCTTCGTCTGTTTCCTGGCGCTACCTCGCTGACGCGGGAAACTGCGATCAAGTATAATAGATAAATAAATGAAATATATATATATATATATATATATATATATATATATATAAACCTA
>JAYMFT010070591.1:0-12890 GCA_038088735.1 Panulirus argus
ATATATATATATATATATATATATATATATATATAGATAGATAGATAGATAAATAGAGAGATAGATAGATAGATAGACATATTCATCGAGGGAGGGTCATTGTCACATCTCTTCCTGTCTCCTCACCGCTAAACTTTGGAACTCAACCTTATCGCGCCTTTCCTAATAACTAAGTCTTGCCCCTTTTTTAAATGCAAACTTTTCACTTCCTCAGAAACTGGGACTATACCTCTATTTTCAAGTCATTTTCTTACTTTTGCATTTTTCATGACGAGAACTTTGTCTGTGACGCGAACTTTTAGCATGGGATGTGTACTGTACACATACACAAATGAATTATATCCGACAGTTTGCTTTTAAAAATTCCCAAGATACTGAAAGAGTTATGTACGGAAATATACGATAATCAAGACAGTCTCTGCTGAATCGGGCTTATAAATACTATCATAAGAAAACATCAGAGACTTTTCTTCTTGATGCAGGCGATGCACACACCTCCTGTACCACTTGCCTGCTGGGGAAGTGTTGGGAGGCCTCCTGCTGGGAAGGTGGTGGCAGGTCATCTGCTAAGGAGGTGGTAGGAGGCCACCTCCTAGGGGAGGTGCTGGTGGGCCACCTGCTGGGGACGTGGTGGGATAGGCATAAGCCCCTGTACCACGGTGTAAGGGATCGTCATTGGTTGACGGTGCTGCTGTCACTACCTGTCACCACCAACAGCTGTCACTACTGGTGACGGCCAGAGTCGTACTACTAGCAGCTCTCCCTTCTTGGTACGCCCAGCCAATTAGTCAGCAAGTCGTTAAGGGCAGTTATCATCGTGGATACCGGCCTGATCTCCAGTTAGTTAGAGAGAAACCAATGGAAAGCAACTGTGGCAAATCCCACTGCTAACAGGAATGGAGGTGAATACCAGGAAGCCTCAGAGAATGAAAAGAAAGAAAAGGAATCACGTTACAGTTTTCACTCTTTTTTTTTTTCGGATGTGTTGGACACGATCATTTTTACGGAGGAACCGCGAACGTACCGCTCCTCGGGTCAGAGCAAACGGTAATTGTTTAGCGTCACGCGATAGTTATGAGCACACCTTCCCCCCCCCTCTCCCCCCCCCCATCCAGTCGCACGTCCGACTGAAAATATACTAAATAAGAGAGAGAGAGAGACCGTTTCATAAACTACAGAGGAAAAAAACAACAACTTATGAACACAATATTCTTTCGCTGTTACGGCCTTGTGTCGTCTATATCCCGAGCATTTTCCGTGCAGGCCGGTCCTGTGGGCCCTCACGGAGAAAACGGGAAAACAAAGAGACAAAGGCGATGGGAAAGGACCGTCGCGACGCGCCCTGCCGAGCTGGGTCTTGCGTTCCCCTCGCAGATCAACAATAAACGCTTCAACGGATAACGTGACAGACTTCCCCCTCCGAGGTGATCCCGGCTGGTCCCAGCGCGCTACATGGTCGACGGTCGTGGGTAATGCCGATTGGTGGGGCTGCCACAGAGACCCCAACCCCCTTCCCCTCTCACGCAAGCCGACTGTGGTCTTGCTTAGCGCTGCTGCCAGAGACCGCCGTCACGGACCGACTCTAACTGTGACTCTAGATGGTAACACTGCCAGACAAATACGGTTACGGACGGAAACTAACTATGGGTTAGCTGGTAACACTGCCAGAGACCGTCACGGACCGACTCCACCTGTGATTTAGCCGGTACCGTTGTCAGATACGGTCACGGACGCAGGTTAACTGCGGTCTAGTCGGTAACACTGCCAGATACGGTGACGGACGCACGTAATTTAAGGCCTCACTGGTCGCTACTGAGATAAACGGGTTATAGTCGTTAGCTGGTAAGACGTCTTTAACATTTTCTCTTTCTTTCATTCTTTTGGCGTTCTTTTAACGCCTGACTGTCATACCCTAAATATCCATAAAGCGTTCATGCACACCAACGCGCCTGCACAAATATACTTACACATGTAAACACGTACACAAACAAACTTACATGAAAATACAATGCTTACATTAACATAAAAACGTACACACATTGACAAAAGCACAGACATACGCACGACGAGGGTGAACATATATAAACATGCGGACACAACATGAAACATACAACCAAACGCATACGAATGGTCACGCCAGAGGTCGATTCATGAGCGCGGTATTTTGCCCAGAGCCAACCTAGCTGTTCATCCTCCCCTTGGGGGTGGCCGATATATGGCTTAGGCTAGGGTTATGCAAGTGTATACACACATAAGGGTAAAGACATATAAACAAGGTTAAGAGTTTGGGCAAGATGAATGTAAAACTCTCTCCCCAAATACATAAACAGTAATTACACACACACACACACACACACACACACACGCACACACACACACAAACACACGCACACACACAGCAGCAGCAGCAGGTAGTAACACCAGAGCCATTTTCATCTTGTGGCGAAAATTCGGACTAGACTACAGCTTCTCCTGGGCTAATGCACGTGTAATGAGAGAGAGGAGATGCCAGAGGTGCCCCTGCGGGTGAGATATTCCTTAACTGTGTAATTTCACTGTAGCAATGTGAGGTGTAATAAGAGCACTGGCTGTGACAAGACCAGGAATTCAAATCGAAATGTGGATGCGGGGTGTCAGGCACAATATTCTGATATTTTTGGAAGTCTCTTTAGAAAAAAAAATCATCAAGGAGATGATACGAATAACTGTTGTTAAGTGAATAAAGAAGTTTGAAAAGTGAAAAATCTAAGGAGGAGTGCGACAGTGATTAAAAAGAAAAAAAGTAATTGTTAATGACAGGCAAGTTTCCCAGCTGACATTTCTACCCGACAGCCGAAACAAATTTTCTGGTTAGACTTTGTGGATGGGTTGAAAAGTTGTGTTTGAACTCCTAGCAGCCTTAGTAAGTAAACATGGTTGTTTTGGAACCTTGGTGAGGATATTCATCACCTTCAGAGTGAAACAAAAAACTGAGAACTAATTTGGTGTAAACCCAGAGCCAAGGTGGGCTAGAATTTTAAGTCAGGCGTGGCGTCATGCAAGGTAAATTACTAGGACCATAGAGCCATGACTCGGTCTACTTGGAGAAGGCTGGATGAAGGGGACGAGGCAGGTCTTGCAATAGATGAAGAAAAAAATGTGTAAAGATTTTGAGGATGAATCATCTTTATCTAAAAGATTGAGAAAAAAAAATGGACGAAGAAATTAAGCAGTTGAAAAATCAATTTAAACATAATGGAAAGCGTCATCCGATAGAAGGAAGATAAAGAAACAAAAATGTACTCCGAAAACAGGAAAACAAAATCAAATCAACTGAGGAGAATCATAAGAAAATGCTAACTAGACGCAGTGGAGGGAAGGGAAGAGGAATTGAAAATTTCGAAGAAAGATGTCGGGCAGGCCTTCTTTCTCTGTGTTTCCTTGAGACAGAACAATAAAAGAAAATGGCAGCAACAGAAAGACCAGAGACATAACATAACAGAGAGTCCGGTGGACAAAAACGGAGGGTACCGACTGAGGCAGTGGATCAGAGACATACGAACGCATTGAGGTATAAGGGAAATCATCACGTGAGGCTCTTCCCATCAAACGCCCGCGGAACCTCTCCCATCAGCGAGAGACGCTGTCTCTTTTGTTGCTGCGGCTCCAACAGGCCTCTGCCATATTAAACCCTTGAGCCCAGTGGGGTAAAATTCACGGTGCAGTCAAAGACCAGGTCATCATATCCTAATGGTCATATCATCGTACTAAAGGGCTGTGCCATTGGGTTTAGTGGGTTAAGTCAGAATTTTCGATGCATGTTGTTGGATTTTTGACCACCAACCTTTAGCTGACTACAAACTGAGATTCCACTTCACACACACATACAAGAAAATAGGAGGAAACTTACATATGAGCCACACATTAAGTTTGCATCAGTTGTCTACGCTCCACTCGTCTCGATCTCAAAGATTCTTGCTCTTTTTTTCTCTCTCTCACTCTCTCTCTGGATTTTCATCTTTAACAATGTACTGAATTAATGGCGTCGACTCTGCACTTCCCAAGGAAAAATCAAAAGTTGGCCACTAAAGCAATATTTGCTATGCGTGAGGCAACCTTGATATTTAACACTGCGTGGAGATTTGATGAGGCAAATCTTTATGCGACACCCTCTCTGTCTGCCTGTCTCTGTGGCATATTGTTCTGGCGTCGGTCTTCCATTATGTCGGTGGCGGTTCGAGTCTTGCTGGTGGAGAAGTTAAGTGGGCATTACGGACGAGCTCCTTCCTCAAGGAAAATCTTGATTGCCTCCGTCTACGAGTTTACTGCGATGGACACTCTGGCATAATCTTACAAGAATCTGCAGTATGAATTCTGTGCACCAAAACCATGCTACATGCAACATGACTTCATTCTAAAGTATGGATCTAGTTGAGAAAATGTTGTATCGTTACAGATGATCACGCGAGTAACCCATTGCGAACAGAAGAAGATGAACACTTACTGCAGATGTCGGGCTGTAGGCGTTCCTGTGACTCCTCGCTGGGTAAGTAAAGCGGCTCCGAACTGCAAGGAAAGGGACTAGAAGTTAGCACACCCATCTTAGTAGTGCAAAAGTCTTTCTTTGTACTCGGTCTCACACACTGCCACATTCAGCTCATCAGAAACACAAAATCTTTTAAGTTCTTTCTTTCCTGGTTTGCTTGAGCGCTACGGTACGGGAACTGAGCACGGTACGACCCTTGGTTTGGTTGGCTGGTTATTTGGGTTTTAGGTTTTTCATCATAACGTCCTTCCAGCCGTGAGAGTCATGTCATAAACTTCCAATCGAAAGACCTTGAACGCCATCTTCAAGTGTTCAAGATAAACCTGAGACCATACGCTCACTCTCACTGCATGTAGAGCCGCTGGACCCTTTGGTATCCTATCTTTGCCTTTTATCTGACTCTTAATAGTCAAACCATCATAACTAAGAGCAGTACTCTCATGCCCAAGAGTCGTACTGTCCTGCTAAAGAAAACGTGCTCGACTAAAACTATTGATTGATACTAAAACAAACTTTGTCCAGCCAACATTGGCATTATATAGCGGATCTGGGTAGAATTCGCACGGTATAAAAACGTAAATAACCTCACTTCAGGTCTTCTCGAAGTTGGAGGAGTGAAATCCGAGCAAGTCTACAGTATCAAGCATGTAAGGTCCTCATCCTCTGTATGTAGAGCGAAGCTTGATGCTCGGTACCTGGAGGGTTCAGGGGTTCAGCAGAGCCATCACAGGACCCGGCCTCCTGCAGGAGGAGCTCAGCGCGGTGATTGTGGCAGTGGCAGCAGCCAATGGCGTGAAGGGCTGGGGACGGCAATGCGCCACTCTTTTCCTACTGTGTGTGCGCGTGTGTGTGTGTGGCTATAAAGGAAAAAAAGATACGGTTGGCCAGGGAAGGTAAAGAGGGAAAGAGAAAACATTTGCAGAGTGTAAAGCCATACGGTACAGGTATATTGAAGGGATCAAGTGGTTCGTTGGAGAGGCAGCGTATTGGCCTCGTACCCAAGGGCAGAGCTCTGCTGGGCCTGTGAGGGGGTCACGTTAACCCACACTAGCTAGACCCATGTGCCCGGCCGTTCGGAGGTGTTTAATTTCATCAGCAGCATTTCCTATATTGAACGAGGGCGCGGGTGTGACGTCAGAGATGCATGTCGGAAATATATAAAAACGTGACCCCGGGCTAAAAGTCCCAACTTTAGTTAGCCATTAACGGGTAATACTGCATTAGGCCGATCCGGACTACCTTCCAAATGAGGCTCGTTGCTAATGACAGAATTTCATCCAACTCTGATTAAACATAATAAAGCAGTGGCATGTGGTCGACAAGTTACACCGTGCTGGTCATTTTGTCCCGCCATTTTATGTATATGAAGAGAGACTTTGATTTACCCTAATTGCATGGCGCCTGGTCATCGTCAGGGGTCGTAGTCACCGTATGTTGTATCTATAGAGGACCAATTGAACTGGGGTCTCTTGAAACCTTGAGGACGGCGACTTTATCCATTGAGATGAACGACTAAACACCTGGGGCTGGACGACTTAACTCCCGAGTGCAGTAAGTTAAGTCGTCGCTCTCAAGGGTTAAGTTAAAATCGTCGCACTGAAAGAGGTTAAGTCGTTATAGTTAAGGGGTTAAGTCGTTACAATTAAGGGGTTAAGTCATCATTGTTAAAGGTTTATGTCGTCACAGTTCAGAGGATTAAGTCGTCGTAAGCAAGGGGTTGAATGGTGCAGAAAGAGTTAAACTAAGGTTTTTTTCAGTCACTTTGACAAGGAACGAAAAATTAATGCTCCTTAATTTCCATTCATATAATTCCTGGTACTAAGGATAAAGAGAAGATAAGTGATGTCATTTAATCAACTAACTGCCACAGAGTTCTTCTGCAGTACGTCACATGTCCATATTCTGCGTCAAACCAATTAACAGAAAACAGATTCTTTACAGAGAACAAGAGGAAAACGGGGTATTCATCAAACACTGAATGGCTCAATGGCTGGAAAGAAATGAAAAATCAACGCATATTTCATTCTGGTTGCAAATGACGGCCTTACTAGGTACGTATGAAGCTTAGTCGAGATAAAATCTTATCTCCCCAAAACTCTTAAAAGCTTAGAAAAGTACACTCGATTCGCAGGAATGATAAAGTGGTCGAATGCTCAGGCGCTGCTTTCAAATGTGGAGAGGGGTTTACGACTTTTGAACACGACTATACGACCATAGGGAATAAAGAAGTAACCTTTGACCTCACCAACCTCAACGTTCAAGTTAAGGGTCGTAACATCGTACCTCCAGGGTCGTATCGCCGTGTTCAAGGGTCGTGTTGTCGTGGCTAGAAGATCGTGCCTCTATCTGGGTAATGAATTCCACACTCTGTAGGGTGAAAGCGATATGAGAACCACGTAAGACAACTGACTTAAGAAAAAATATGTTGAGTATACCGGAAAGGCCAAAGGTTCGATGGTCCTCATCTACCCGGGACCTCAAAAAAACGTGTCTATGTCTGCACAGAGTAGGCTTAACGGGCCTCATGGAAAGCTTAAAGATTTTCGGGTCATTCCCTCACAGTGGTATCTGTCATCAAAGGCATTATTTCTGATACAACTGAAATAAACTCAGGTTTATTTTTGGGATTTATAGATATCTTTCTTTTCAGTTTTGATTTTAACATTGGCGGCTGTTGGTTAAACAGCGTTGTTCCCGATAAACTTTTTGTTCTCTTTTTCCCAGCAGAGTATTGCATGCGTATTTTTAAAGCGATCTATCGCACGCGTATTTTCTAAGCAATGAACTGCACGCGTATTTTCTATTTAATGTACTACACGCGTATTTTTTAAGCAATATATTCCACGCCTAGTTTCTACGCAATAAATTGCACATGCTTTCTGGGCAATAAATTGCACGCGTATTTTGTTCGCCTATGCATTGCACTCGTATTTTCCAGCAGTGTATTGCACGCGCAATACAACACAATAGATGTGTACGATTTCTTTTCCTCTGAGAAAGAAAGTCACAGGCCAACTGAAACACTTCCTTCGGTGTTCTGCTGTGGCACAGCGAACGGCACAGCTCGTGCTATACGATCACAGAAAGAGAGGAACGTGAGCGGGAGCAGAGAACGAGCACACCAGAGCGGTGGTGGTACTAAACAAATAAAGATTTCCATCGATTCTCATCCCAGACTCAACATTTTGTCCGTAAATCCCAACACCAAGGACGCTTTCAGACCTGTGGAATGTAATTTGAAGCGTTTCCTGCTCGCCTGCCTGGGAGAGGAATCCAGCAGGAGACACAATGTCCCACGACTCAGCTCGGTTGAGCTGGCCATGTCGATGCTTCAGAGGGACATGCTTCATGGATTTCTGAAACGTGCTTCACTGTATTGAAACATGCTTTACACTTTACTGAAACACAGTGTGATGAGACTGAGGAGTTAGATCATCCCCCCTGCCCTCCTCATGTTTTCATACTGCTGACAAGGAGTCACATTCTAGAAATCATGGGTGTGTGAAATTCAAGTATGCGAGCCTTTCATGAAGTTCCCATTTGTCACGGACCACAATCTACATCTTCTGAAATTACTGATTTGTAAACACAGCCATACAAAATATATGCGCGCAAATGGAATACACAAGGTTACACGGCAATAACTACATCCATTGGACACACATTATAAACAATGTTGTCTTAACTTACACAGCCCCCAAGAGCGAAGGACGTTTAAAGAGGATTCCCACAGCTCGTCAGCAACGCCTTGGAACTGTTCGGTAGAGTAACTCACTAAGTAGAAATAAGCGGCTTGAAGCGAATATACCTTTTATTACGGCACTGATCGCTTCGCCATTACTGTTAGGACTTTCGTTTTCTCTCAATAATCCAGAGGGCTTACTGTAATGCTTAATCATTTGAGGCTTATTCAAGAAAGATGACGCGAAATTTAATGAAAAAAGTAGTAAGAGTGTCTGGGCTTTGGAGGATGCTGATGGGTTGCAAAAAATATTGTTGATGGTATAAAGATTAGAATGATGAAGATGGGACAACAGAAGATGGAATGGATGAACAGCTGACGTCCTTAGATGACAATACCCGTTGATGATGGGCGTCTGGGGGTGTTCTCCAGACACCCATCACCTCAGATACGATGATGGTTTCTCTTCAACGACCACTTACATGGGACGATAACACCCCTTTAACAACCCCTTAACATAGGACGAAAACACCCCTTAGATGTGACGATAACACCCCTTCAACGACCCATTAGATGGGACGATAACACCCTTTCTTAGACCCCTTAGATGTGATGATAAGATCCCTTCAACGACCCCTTAGATGTGAGCATCGTAACCCTTCATCCACCCCTTAGCTGTGACGATGAATCCCCTTCACAAAGTCCCGTAAGGACATAGTGACCACAAAATTAACATCGTTATCAGATTCTGATATACTTAAGGTCACAGATCTGATCACTGCGACCGTAGCCTAAACCCGAGTATGCAAATGACAGTTCCCTACGGAGTTAAATCAGTTTGGAATATTTATGCGGAAACCAATATCTCTCGCTAAATCGGATGATTGACAGTGTGAACTAAATTCAAAAGAAAATCAGTGACAGTGTATTGGATTATATGCTATCACCCGTTTCTCGTCAAAATCAGATCGTTATACAGATGACGTTTTTATCCAACTGCTGGTACAAGTTCTGGGTAGGGTAATGACGTCAGTGGCTGGCTGCTACTGGGTAGTGTCGTCCCCTTTAAAGAGAGGAATAAGGACACCAGGCCACACTTGAGAACGACGGTACGATCCGTGAGCACGCAGGTACAGTCTACGAGAACGACGGTACTATTCTCGAGCACGACGGTGCTGTTCTTGAGCATGATGGGTATCATAGACCTGAGGATGGAGTCAAAAGCCAGGCCATCATACTCAAAGGTAGTTTCGCGGCGCCCAAGGGTCTCTTACCAGCTTGCTCAAGGATAGTACCATCGTGCTCGAGGATAATATCATCGTGCTCAGGAATAGTACCGTCATGTTCAGTGACTGCTCCATTGTACTCCAGGAAAGGATAGTGATTATTAGCAACAAGACAATAACGTTACAAGACATTACTTTTCTTGCTGCAAAATGACCGCGTTAATACTCAGTAGAATCAAACAACGGAGATTAGCACTGTCCTCTGACTCGGGTATCAAACGGAGGCCTAAATGGCCTAGAACACACTTAAAGTCTCTAAGCCGTACACACCAATAGGGGCTGTAAGGCTACCAAGTTTCAGGCAGATCGGCCTAGGGAATTACGGAACAGCAGAAAACTGCGCTTGTAACAAGGGCAGAAAACGGCAGACAGGAGAGGCAGTACGTCTTCTTCCCCTGTGGGAGGGAAATAAACATCATGAGGAGCGTCTCCTGTAGCATGTCACTGGTCGTGTAGACTTAGGTTGAAAATATAAAATGGTTTCTGACAGTGGAGGTACGTGTGACTGATTACCCGTAAAATGACATCAATATTCGGAAATTTTATTATGATATCCTGTCCGGAAGAGGTAAGAGGTGAGATCCTGTGATGTCCAAACTGTCCGAGGACTTACACTCATCTGTGTTGATACCCTAAACCTATACATATATATACAGGCTGGATCTTTATCATTCTAACTGCGAAGATGGAAACATTGATGGTCAAATGAGAACCTCCTCCCTGGTAGGATCTCTTCTCGCGGGCCCTCTACCGATGGGCTCTCCTACCCTGGTAGGTCCATTAGAGAGGAAGGTTATTCTTTAGTGGGCACTCCTCTGGCGGGTAGCTCCTCTCTAGTAGGGCCTCCTCGCTAGTGGGCCCACCTCTCTGGTGGGCCCCTCTCTGCTGAGCCCCTTGCCTGCTGGCCGCGCATCCTCTCGTGTGGGCCCTTCTTTTACTTTTCCACTAAAGGAGTCTTTTCCTCAACTGTCCTACGCTTAAAATGGCTATACTTTTCCATGCAGTAATAACACTAGAACTCGGACACGGTTCCCGAGGAGGTAGTTTTCCGTTTTACTCCCGTGAACCGACGAGTTTACTGAAAACGAGTAAACGAGTCTGCGTCTCTAAACACACGAATATATATATATATATATATATATATATATATATATATATATATATATATATATATTGCAGATAATCCATCGCTAGAGACAGCAGTGGTGTCGCCATTCAGGTCACGTTTGTTTGCCTAGATTCACATAACTATTATTTTCGTCTACCGTCTATAGACAATAAGTAACCTCTTTGAGCACGACGGTACGACCCTTAGCTATGTTGGCTTGAGCTTTGACCTGACGCCTACAGAGCCCATACGGCCAAAGGCCGGTCTTGGATGCCCAAGGCTCGTACCGACAGTGCTTCATGATCGAGAGTCATAGTGTCGTGCTCAAAGGTCGTACCGCCACGCTCACGTGATGCACGGCCGTGCTCCAGGGGTCACACCTCACCTCGACGCTCCACCTACGTTGCCTTTGTTACTCTCTCTCTCTGACGGCGTCGTGAGTGCCAATGTGACAATAACATAAACCCCACATCGCTTGCATACGTTGTAGTGGTTAAGTATAGCTACATAATCAGTCTACATACAATGAAAAAATTACTGAAGAAATAGTACACTGCTTACGAATACTATTTGAAGATTTGCTTCCTGAATTAATCAACGTATGCTTAACATGTTCATCTTCTACGATTAATTTGCAGTCGACTGCAACTTACTCTTCATTTTCAGTCAATTCCCGTGTTTCTATATCTAATGGCTATCGACAGGTAGCAGGTTCATCTATGTTCCACATGAAATACCTACTACATAACAGAAAGGGTACTTGGAGCACACAGCCTGAATATGCATTATAAGAAGGTTACTTTGTGTGAATCGCATTATTCACCTGTTGTATTAATTCGTGTATGAGGACTATGTGAAGCAAAAAGTTGTGATCGCTTTTCAGTGAACTAAATGTACGAGAAAGGGATATCCTTTAAAGCAGCCAACTGCTTCCAGTGGGTAGAGACGGTAATAAGGCTAAGTTGCCAGTAGTCAAGATCTTGCTTATAGCTCTTCAAGGCTTCTCTTAAAGCTTCTTTGGGCTCTTCCCAACCATAGTCCAGGAATGTTATGAAATAATCGCGGTAAAGTGCACTTACTGTGGTGTGCTTGTCCGCGTGCAACGACCGTGTGTGTGTGTGTGTGTATATGAGTTCTTTGCGTGAATGCCTTCCTAACGAAAGAACACTCGAGTATCGAGCAAGCACCCCGCTCAAGACCCGAGTCACAGTGCAGAGACCTCAGGTGTGTCAGACCGTCGGAAGGAACACAAGAGTGTACCGGCGCCGGGGAGACACCTTAGGGCATTTATATTTCTATAATCAAATTGTGGCAGGCGGCACACCTGACCCAGCAGTATGGCTCCGCACCCTACACTCACACTACCTCGTCTGTGTGTGTGTGTGTGTGTCTCGCGGCCTCACACACATGACTGTTCCAGTCACGTCTTCCAAACGCATAACTTGTTCCAGAGGGTCGGCTGCGGCATTCTCAGGCAGTGGCGTCCCATCCACATGCCCCTGAAATTGTCTCTTTCCTTATATAAGGTGGGACTTTAGCCCCAGTTCTCCAGTTTCGTGGCGTAGTAAATGTTTATGGAACAAACTACTGCCTTCAGACAGCCTGGAGCGTGGCGAGGGAGGAGGAGGTGGGTCGGATCGCCGGGTTAATTCCTGGACAGAAAAAGTTAACTAGTGCTCTTGTGGTGAGGCGACTCGCACCCTTTGTTCCAGGGTGGTGCAAGGGGTGGAATAATAGCTTCCTTAACGTGTATACTTTGGGTATGCATGTGAGGGATTTCGGAAGAAGAAAAATACAGAAAAAAACGCAAGTGGAAGAACTTCGAAAACTAGTGTAAAATGAAAAGTGATGTTTATAAGTACGATGCACAGGAGAATACGACACGATGTATTGGAGATACGTTGTGTTTTTAACTCATACCAGCAAGATGTTAGTTACAATAACAGTACTTAAGGGAGAGGAAAGGAAGTAAGACCTCCGAATTCTGTTTGATTACCTCGATGTACTAGACAAGGTAGGTTCAAAACCAGAAATCCCTTATAAAGAAAATGGATACAAATAGAGCGAAATGTAACACAGCCAGAACTTTTAGAAACTGAAATGCATGGAAGTGAGGAATGTCCAGTTCTGCTTTCGCCTCAGTTAGTTGCCTTCTACAGCACGCAGTACGCAAAAGATAAGAGGGTATCATTCTTTATCCCTTATCCCCACGGATATATTATATATATATATATATATATATATATATATATATATATCATAAGGAAATTGCGATACCCTCTTCTTTCA
>JAYMFT010070602.1:0-14596 GCA_038088735.1 Panulirus argus
CTGGAGGAGGGAGACGAGGCTCGGGGGTGTGGGGAAAGGGGGAGAGAGAGAGAAAGGGGGGGGGATAACGGGAGGGGAGAGGAGGACTTGGACGACGCCAATGACGATGACGAGTACAGCGAAGCAAAGGGAAGACGATGACTCTGAAGCAAGAGAAGAAAATGTACTAAAGCTGAGTGAAAGACAGCGAGGAAAGAAATTGGGGGGGGAGAGGAAGAGGAAGAGGAAGAGCAGGGAGCGAAATATGGAGGGAGGGGAGAAATGGCAGAGTGAGAGAGGTACTGGAGAGAGGACACCCGGATCACACATAACACCCTGTGGGAGGAGTTGACGGAGAGTGGGGGACCCGTTTGGCCAGAGCAGGTGACGGGTCACGTGCAGCGGGAGGTCAGCTGGTGTTGGGGTCAGGGAGGTCAGACATCAGCTGGCGCATCTTGACACACACACACACACACACACACACAAGTTAAGTACAAATAGGTAAAAATGATGAGTAATTAGTCACCCACGCACTGACTCATCTCCGTCAAGTACACTCGCCCATCCTCACTTCCCCATACCCCACACATCTCACTCATCCCCCCCCCCTCACCACCTCCCAGATCGGACAACCCCACAACAGTAACCAATCTCCCCCTTCTCCCTCCCTGCCCTCCCTCCCCCTTACACGGGCCTCCAGCACACAGGGACGTAACCCACCAACTCACCCCTTCAACCACCCCTTAGAGCAGCGGTGCTGACGGAGGCGCTGAAGGGTCTGGTGGCGAAGACCGCCGCTGTGGGGGACACACACACACACACACACACACACACACACACACACACACACCTCCTGTGGGCTTTATTTTTAGAAGCGACCTGAGCAGGAGACCGGAAGGTGGAGGAACTCACAACCGAAGGAAGGCGGAAATACCACCTCTCATGGTCCGCCCTGAGAGGAGAAAGGGAAAATGGATTGTGACTCTTGCCATCGGGTGTAGGAGAGGCCATTTAGCCTTGCTCTTAATCTACCAGATGTACACCACTGTCTTGCCCCCTCGTGGGTGCAAAATCTCTACCGGTGTGTTACTGTTTTCTCCCTGGCCTGAATTATTAACTTCATGTTATTTGTTACATTATTGTCCATGTCAAACTTGCTTGTCTGTGTACTGTATTTACTGTACTCTCACTTTTTCTCACACACTTGTTGTAGATTACAGGTCGTGTTACAGGGCCGGGTGTGGCTGTGGACTACAGGACGTGTTACAGGACTAGATGTGACTGTAGAATACAGAACGCGTCACAGAGTTTAATGTCGTCAGGCACATTAAGGTCGCGTTACAGTTATATAAAAGTATTATGTATCCTACCCAAAAAACCTTACTGATTTTGCCACCTGTATTCACACGCTCTTTTCTATTTATAACACTCTGAGGAATAATCGACGTTGTATCGTCATTACGAATAATTATGCTAATGATTAGCGTTCGTAAGTTGTGGCTCACGGAAATGCACAGCCCGTGACCGAAATGAAAAGGTTCGTATTTATTTTCCAATTCATTTTTCTATCATACGCGAGTGTAGCTCTTGTGTATCGATCGCTGCCATGGGGAGCGTAGGTGACGAATTCCCGTGTTAAATGACAGCTTTGATTAGGGGATATGATCGGCTAATCAAGTCCTCTTCGTCAGCAGTACTGGTACACGGGGAAAAAATATGGAAAGGGGATGATTGGAGTGAGAGACATGGGTGATTAGTGTCATGGGAGGATTGGAGGAGAGATTAGCCCAAGCTGGGAAGACTGGAGACCGTAATCCAAGAAAGATTAGCGGAAAACACGGGAAGGTGATTGGTGCCGTAGCGGAGAACGGGAAGACAGAAGCGTTGGATTAGGAAGGATTAGCGAAGGCGCTGGAGGACTCTTCGGTCTTGGGACAGGAGGGATTACCGAGGACTCTAACCCCTTCAAGCAGAACGGGACGACCTTTGAGCGCAAAGACGCGGCCCCTTGAGCACCACGGTACACGACTCGAGAGCACGACGGTACACGAACCCTTGAGGAGGAGGATGGTACGAGCCCTGAGCACGACTCTGCCACCCCTGAGGTTCCTTGACCATACATTACCCGTATGGACCAGGTCAAAGGGTAGGTCACCATACCCAAGGGTCGTACCGTCGTGCTCAAGGGTCGCACCGTCGTGCTCAAGGGTTGTACCGCCGTGCTCAAGGGGTCGTACCGTCGTGCTCAAGGGTCGTACCGTCGTGCTCGTGGAGCTAAGAACGAACGGGTTAGCGGTCGTGTTGCCTGGAGAACAGGAAGGCCGGGAAACTTGAGACGACGACACGACAAGGCAGTGAGAAAATGGATGGTAGAGACAGGCAGAAGAGGAGGCGGGAGATGGGGACAGGAGAAAGAGACGGGAGATAATCACACCCTCCCGAGGAACCCAAGAGACGACGGATGCCGGGCGCAAGAGAGACATAGAAGGAACAAGACGTGGACAAAGAATTCTGACGAAGGGGAAACCTAAGATAAAGAGGAAGACGAGAGAGGGAAGAGAAGAAATTAGAAAACGGAATGGAAGGAGCTTGCACGAAATATATGGAAAATGGAAGTTAATTACGAGATTGATGTACAAAAAGCCCACATCAGGAAGGCATTCAGAGGCAGACAAAGGCGTCAGATCCCCATGCGGCCCTACCACCCACGAAAAAGGCATTACTATGCTGCCCGAAGACTCCGGCCGAGACAATGGATGAGAGTGTGTGAGAGCGAGAAAGAGAGAGACAGGGAGGTGAGAGAGATAGGGAGGGAGAGAGAGAGAGGTGAGGGAGATAGGGAGAGAGAGAGAGAGAGGTGAGGGAGATAGGGAAGATAGGGGCATCAGAAGGGGACATTTAAGAGCATTGCAGTAGAAAAAAATGAAAATATTGGCACTCGCGAAAGGGTGGAGGGAGAGGGGGGGGGAAAGTGAGGGGTGAAGTGGGGGAGGAATGGCCAGGGACCCATCCCCCCTCCCCCACCCTCCACCCCCTCCCTCCTGATGAATCTGGGGGAGAGAAGAGACACGACGAGGGAAGGATGTCCCTCCCACAGCAAGATGGCGGTGATGGTGATGATGATGGAATCGTGAACTAGTCAGTCCTCGTCGACGGTGGTCAGGATTGAGGGCGAACAGCGTCAAGCTAGAGGGAGTGAGGGAGGGAGGGAGTGAGCGTTGTTGTTGGTGGTGGTGGTGAACCAGACGCGCGTGTGTGGAGGAGCTAGATTGTGGGGAGGAGCGAGAGAGGACTGATGATTGTGGGGAGTTAAGAGAGTGGGGCGGGGAATATGGGGAGATGCAGAGGGAGAGAGAGACAGAGACAGAGGGAGAGTATATAAACCAGGGTGAGTAGGGAGAATGATTCAAGGGAGATGAAACAGGGGGAAATAGTCATAAGTGGAGGAGAGAGAGGAGGAGGAGGTGTAAAAAGGTTGATGACAGTGGGGGGAGAGGGGGGATGCGTCGGGGTGCGAAGCGATGGGGTGCAAAATAGGAGGTGAAAGAGGGGACATAAATAAAGGAAGAGAGGGAATTGCAGAGAGAAATAACAAGACGAGTGAGGGGGACGGCGAGGGGACGGAGGAAAACGTAATAAACATAAGGAAGCAAATTGTAAATGAGGAGGAGGGGGAGGAGGAGAGAAAGGGGAAATGAGAGGAATACATGATAAGAAGAGGAATATTGAAATAATGGGAGGAAGGGAGTGATGAAAGCAGAGAGTGAGACGACAAGATGATTGATAATTTAAAGATAATAAGAGAGAGAGAGAGTGATAACCACATGGAACAGTGAGATGATAGTTACCAAACATAGAAATAACTCCACTAGGGAATGACTTGTTAGAATTACCAGGAATTACATTGGGCAACGCAACAGGAGATCATGGCAAAGGAGCAGTGTGAAAAAGGAACGTGCCGAAGGATTACATTAAGCAACGAAAGGGAAGATCGACCCTAGGAAAGAGACGTAGGAACGTAGTGTAGCACAAGAACGTACAGTGAAGAACGTACAGTAAACGGATTAGATAATTACAAAAGATAACAGGGAATTACACGGGAAGGGGAAATAAATAACAGGAAGAATGGAGTCATTTGCGAGACTGGTGTAAATAATGTCAGAAGAAAGAATTTTAACAAGGGAAAAATATAAAGAATAAATGTTGAGTTACAGAAGGATGAGAAACAGAACCAGGGAATGTCATCATTATCTGTAGACTTCTTTTCTTTCCGTCCTATTTTTCTTTGTATTCAGCAGCAAGAAGTGCTCACAGTGAACAATTCACGTGTAGCTTAGACCACAAACCAGAATATCCTTCCTAGCTTCGGTCTCTGCCCTTATACAAGCACAGAGAAGCATTAGGGAAGGATCAGAGGAGGTCCCAATAAAGGAATCAGAATTAAGACGAATTGAGTTGCACTTTTAAGAGGAACTGTACCCTATTGTAAATGTTTGGATACTTAGGAAGGAGAATGGGAAAGCAGAGGCTGTTGAGACAGCCACACATCTGGGATCTCTCTCAACCCCTTAGGCAAGGCTGGAGGTACCGCAGGCACGACGGTACGATCGTTAAGTGCGACGGTACGACGCTTGAGTTCGACGGTACCACGGTCTGGGTTTGAATTCCCACCCGGCCCTTGGTGTGGATTAGGACCGCGTCAGAGGCCAGGCCATAGTACCAGAGGGCCGTACCGTTGTGCCCAAGGATTGTACCGTCGTGCTTAAGGATTGTACCGTCGTGCTCAAGGATTGCACCGTCGTGCTTAAGGATTATACCGTCGTGCCCAAGGATTGTACCGTCATGCCTAAGGATTGTACCGTCGTGCTCAAGGATTGTTCCGTCGTGCTTAAGGATTGTACCGTCGTGCTCAAGGATTGTACCGTCATGCCCAAGGACTGTACCGTCATGCTCAAGGATTGTACCATCGTGCCCAAGGATTGTACCGTCATGCTCAAGGATTGTCCTGTCGTGCTCAAGGAGTAGATATAAGAATGTATTAAATTTTACATATCTATTTTTTTTATAGTCAAAAACTTAAATGTTTTGGTTTTTTTTCTGGAGTAACTTTGGGCATGACTAGTCATTGACGTGGAGGGACAACTTAATCTCAGAGTCATGGGCCGCCTCCTGTCTTGTTGTAGAACCCCCTATCACGGGGCCCCCTCTTGGCCTAGGGCCCTCTTGTCTTCTTGGTCCTCCCTCTTGACAGGGGGCCCTCTTATCTTAAGGCCCCCCTTCTTTTAGAACCCTCTTGGACCTTCCCCCTTGACTTGGGGCCCTCATGTCGGGGAGCACCCCTGTCATGGGACCCTCTTTTCTTAGATTTACCTCTTGTCTTGGGCCCACGTCATTGCTCCTTACTTTTTGAGGGCCCCCTGTCTTGTCCTAGGGCTATCTTGTCTCGTGGCCTTACTCCTTGAGGGCACTCGGTGATGTAAACAGTCCGTTCCTCAGCTGTTGTACCCCAGGAATAGGTCGATAGATGTGAAGCGTCATCCTGGGAAGAAAATATAATGACCTCCTGGAGAAGATGAACACGTGTTCCTCATCAGCTTTGATGAACTTGTAGAAACAGTCTGTTCTGCTGAACACTCTGGAAAGTGCTGTGGCACGACGGGACGACCCCCGAGCACGACGGTGCATACCTTGGCTCAAGGGTCGTACCGTCGTGCTCAAGGGTAGTACCGCCGTGCTCAAGGGTCGTGCCGCCGTGCTCAAGGGTCGTACCGTCGTGCTCAAGGGTCGTACCGTCCGTCGTGCTCAAGGGTCGTACCGTCCGTCGTGCTCAAGGGTCGTACCGTCGTGCTCAAGGGTCGTACCGTCCGTCGTGCTCAAGGGTCGTCCCGTCGTGCTGAAAAATGTTCGGCCGCATTTCCTGTTTTGTGTACTTTGAGAACTCTCGCTCACCCGTCTGTTCGACGCAGTCGAATGCATAAAGCCTCACTATTTGACGATATTTCAGACTGTATTCTGGACGATATTCCTGGAACAGAGCGGATAGTACCACAGGCGAAGTCTCGGGACCATATCCAGGAATGGAATTGGGGAAACGAGAAAGCTTTGTCGTAAATGTAATTCCCAGAACAAGAAACGACAAAAGAAAGAGAGTGGGGGACGGGCAGAAATTGGAGGAGCGAGAGATAGAGAGATAAGAAATAAGTGGAAGTATTACTCGTAATAACAGCCCCTGGAATAAAGGAGTAGAACGTGACCTGCTGCGCAGGGCAGAGCGCACTGCCTGGGACATTGCGTACTCGCTGGAGTATTGGTTTGGAGGAACTGGGGCAGGGGGGGGGGAAGCTGCTGGTGCGTACTGGCACTGAAGGGGAAGACTGGGAGTGCTGGTTGTGGTGATGGAGTAGGCTGGAAGTGTTGGTGGAGTAGACTGGAAGTGTTGGTGGTGGTGGAGTAGGCTGGAAGTGTTGGTGGTGGTGGTGGCGGAGTAGGCTGGAAGTGTTGTTGTTGGTGGTGGTGGTGGAGTAGGCTGGAAGTGTTGGTGGTGGTGGTGGTGGAGTAGGCTGGAAGTGTTGGTGGTGGTGGTGGTGGAGTAGGGTGGAGGCGTGGATGATGGAGAGGGAAGAACGCACTGGACCTTGAGGTAAACAAGGGCGTAAGGAAACCCTTAGCACCAGGGGTTAAGACGTGATATGAAGGGTAAGGCCAAAGGCTGAGGCCGGGGGTGGTGGTATAACCCTTGGGATCACGATATAAAGACTTGAGGTTGAGAAGGTTGAGGTTGGGGAGGTTGAGGGGAGTGAGGAGCGGCTCAGGGGGTTGAGGCGGCGACGGGGGGGGGGAGGTGAGGGGGGGGGCTGTTCTCTGAAGACTTGTTAATGACACAGAGTAATGGACGCTGGAGGGGGGAGGAGAGGAGGGGGAGCAGATGGGTCTTGTGGCAGGTGTTGAGGGACGGGTGCGGGGAGGAAGAGGAGGAGGGGGAGGGGGAGGAAGTAAGGAGGGGGTGAGCAGGGAGGGAGCTCAGGGATAGATAAATGGAACGAGAGGACGTTAGGGTAGGGGGGAAAAGGAGATGGGGAGGTCGGGAGGGAAATCATGAGAGAGACGGTGGAACGGTGCAGGAAAGGGTGGATGGGACGGGGGGAGAGGAGAGACGAAGGAAAGTGGGGAGAATCTTCTGGGTGGAGAGAGATGGGAGAGGTGTGTGGAATGTGATAAGTAATGAGAGATGACAAGACCAGGGGAAGGGAGACAACAGCCAGCGAGGGAGAGGAACAAGGTATTGATACACACACACAAGGAAACAACACACCATCAGCTCAGGATGGTGAACAGTGAGAACAGAACAACACGAGACTCAGCTCAAGCTGACGATGAAAAGGGGAGGAAATCAAAACTAAGATTTGATTCAAAGATCTAAAATTACGTTCAGGATGTTGGTGGACGATAATGTAGACAGGTGACATGTGGAGATGACTTGGAGGACGCAGACGCAGTCGACGACGTGGAGGGAAGGGGACAGGGTGACGCTAATGGAATACCGAGGAAAACGACTGTAAGAAGGAACAGGGAAAGGACAGTGTGTAAATAAAGAGAAATGTCACATGAACGCCCACGTCCTAGAGATGAGGGTGCCCCCAAGAGTGTAAAAATCAACCCCCTCGTAACGTACAAATTGGTATTTACAGTAGGAATTACCCACGCATTATGCTGGGGAAGGACAGAGGGGAGTTGAGTGGTTGTTGGAGTGGAACAGACTAGGGGCTGAGGGGAGCGTCCCCTTTTGCCCAGGATGGAGGCCAAAGGTTGCTTGTCTGTACAGACTAGGAGGTGAGGGATTGTCATCCTCCGCTGAGGTTGGGGACTGCGGGAGGTGAGGACGATCGTGAGGGGGAGGAGGGAATACTAGAGCTACAGAAGATGGTTGCCAGGAGCTGGACGATACCTCACTCGGAGCTAAGCTGGAGCGGTAGGTAGGAGAGTGGTGGGGGGGGGGGGGGGATATGCTACCGTGAGACCCAAGCGGGCCCAGGGGTTGTTGAGGACGAGTGGAAGGCGTGGAATGTTCACGAGAGGTAGGTCAGAGGGAGGATGCGTGAGCCACGGATGACGTTAGGAGGATATTACGGCCTGGACGGGAGGAGGCTCAGTCCTGACGGGAGAAAGCCAGACGGTAATGGGAGGAGGGGGATGCTAGGTGGAACTGGACGGGAGGAGGATAGGGTGTTTTTGGATTCGACGAGTGCAAGGCACCAGTATTGGTGGGGAGGAGGAATATGGGACCCTGGTTGCAAGAGGGTGGAGGACATGGATGTGACAGGACCATTAAGACACGTTTCCTCTACGAAATGAACTTTCGTTTTTTTTTTTTCTCTTAAGCAAGAAAGGGTAGAGAAGGGTCGCTTTGGTGTCTATAACCTCGTCTTTTTTTTTTCTTCTTCTTCTTTTTACTTCGGTAAACGTAGAAAACTTTTTAAAACATATGCACCAACTCCTCTTGACTATTAAGTATTTGGCGTTTTATCACGTCTGAATAATTCAGATATACCAAGGGGGATCGATTTAGCCTTGCTCGAAGTTTGTCCCTACGAAGGCTAGCTTGGTTCGTGTCCACGACCAAGAAGAGTCGTCGAGACATTTGGCAGAAATGTCAAGGAGACCAGGATGGCTCGATTACTCGTGCGTTGAGTTCCCTGACACTTTTAACCTGACGAGGACGAGTGTCTCCTGAGTGATCCTGACGATGAGTGTGTCTTAGCAACCGTATTTGTCTCATAAAAGTCCAGAGAGCTGGAGACGCAGGGAAGAATTATATGAAAGCTCTCGCGTGTCCATGTCCAAGTGGTCCGTTGTCGAATCCCAGGCGCGCCATCAGACATCCCGGGTCTCTTTCCAGTGTCCTAGACGAGGTTTCCCAAGGACCCCCATGCAGCATCCTAGTGTCATCTATGTCTCCCAGTGGTTCTCTGTCGCATCCTTATCTCAGCAAGTACTCCGGAGGGTCTGTCGGACCCTGGGGTCTTTCAAGGATTTCAAGGGCCATTTATCGCACGCTGGGCTCTGCGAGGGTTCCTAAGGGCCTTCCATCACACTCCCGGCTCTACTGGGGCTAACGGAGGATCCTCACGTCGCATCCCGGGCTCCTCAAGGATTCTGAAGGGACTCCTGACGTCCCGAACTCCGCGTAGTCAAGATCCCGAGGGTCGTCTGTCGCACCCAGAACTCCCAGCGGCTGTCGCGCCTCCCGTCGCACTCCGCGCCACAGTCATGATAACTCCGCGCGAACGCCGCCAACCGGCTTGTGACGTCTCGCGACACGAGTCTCCGAACGTCCGCGTCACAGACGTTCGTCACACTGCCCACGAACCTCTTTTTAATTGTAAAAAAAAAATCACATCCTATTATATGTCTCTCCAACTTCATTAGATTTCATCTTGCCTCTCTCTTTTTTTTCGTGTGTTCTTAAAAAAGAAACCCAATTTCTTTTTCTGAATGGTCCCGAATCCTATTTAGAACACCGCTCGAATTCCAATACTTGGCAAGAGAACGCTGGGTGCTGGAGTGGCAGCATCTCATTCCCAAATAACAATAAGGTCGAGAAACTCATTCAAGGTGTTTATACGGATCCTGAACCTCGGATATTGGAATTTCGGCCCGTCGCCTCCGAGAGCCGAATATTCTCCGGCCACCGATAACCGAATCTAATATCCTTTGGCCAAAAATACCCGAAGGGTATGCCCTCCAGTTACTGGGAACTGGACTGGACGTCCTTCGGTTACTGAGGATTGGACTAGACGTCTTCCAGTAACTGAGGATTGGACTGGACGTCTTCCACTAACTGAGGACTGGACTGGACGTCCTCCAGTTACTGAGGATTGGATTGGATGTCTTCCAGTTACTTAGAACTGGACTGGACCTCTTCCAGTTACTGATGACTGGACTGGACGTCCTCCAGTTACTGATGACTGAACTGGACGTCCTCCAGTTACAGATGACTGAACTGGACGTCCTCCAGTTACTGAGGACTGGACTGGACGTCCTCCTGTTACTGATGACTGAAATGGACGTCCTGCAGTTACTGAGGACTGGACTGGACGTCTTCCAGTTACTGAGGACTGGACTGGACGTCTTTCAGTTACTGAGGACTGGACTGGACGTCCTCCAGTTACTGAGGACTGGACTAGACGTCTTCCAGTTACTGAAGACTGGACTGGACGTCCTCCATTTACTGAGGACTGGACTGGACGTCTTCCAGTTACTGAGGACTGGACTGGACGTCCTCCAGTTACTGAGGACTGGATTGGACGTCATCCAGTTTAAGGTCAGGGTAGCGATGACCTTCCTAAAGGTTCTCCAGTCCGCAGTAATCCTACCGTGTTCTTACGTCGTTTGATTCTGATCCCAGACATTTACGATCATTATGAAGTTGATAATTACAGTTTGCTCACAAACTTCGAGGGTTAACTGGAAGAGTAAATGTTGCGGTTAACGATGAGGTGTCCATCAGGGCATCAATAACCGGTGAGCCCACACTAATCGAAGAATGTATTGACTCCCACCGTTTACCAGGTCAACAATAATACTTAACATAGTATAATGACCCGGAGACCATATTATCCAGTTAATGGAGAGGTCATAAGCCCTTCTCCAACAAATTAAGCACCACCATAGTGTCCACATTGGCGAAGATACCAACTTTTACTTATTAATGATAACGATCAACACGAATGGCGTCTCAGCCGTGGCGCCTTGTCCCCTTCTCTTCCCGGGTATCGGACTCGCGTGCACAGAGTGACCCCACCAGACCACTTCTGCCATCACAGACCACATTGGTCTCTCAAAGCGCATAGACGGATTTCTCGCTAGGGAAGTTGTTTGTACCCGCTTGTCACTCACGGTTCCAGGTTTCTTCTGCTTCTGAAACTCAACGACAAAAGCCTTCTCTGGGCTGGACGACTAACACTCCTGCCCCACCTAGACGATACGGGTCTTGTCCGAAGCCCACCAGTACTGTTAAAACGAGAGACCTTTTAATAAAACCAGCATAAGACAAAATCATTAAACCAGTCCTGTGAATGAGAGGTTTTTGGCCATCAAGAACTCGATTGGTTTTTTATGATCATTTAACCTCCCTGCATTTTCTCCGCTAGGTTCTCCCGGAAGTATAGCATACGTGATGGAAGCTAAAGCACTTCGCTGAATCTTTCACGGGTCAGTGAATAGTGGAAGCCGTCTGAGAATAACATCGACTTCAGCCTCGTTGTGTTAAATGGCCAGTGACACCTGGTGCCAGACTTGGGAATTACTGTAATGAGCCGAGGTCAGAGGATCTAAATGAATGCGTGAGGTCACAGGCGTTCATATATACGAATAGATGAATGTCCCAGAAGTGCGTGCTCACAGTTCCAAAATTTTACGAGAAAGGAAAAAAGGAAAAATATGCCAGAATTTTCCGTTGGATCGGACCGTGACCCTGAGCGGAAAGTTTATTGCTTGGAGCACTGCGTCCCTGCAGTTTACACAGAGGAGCTTCAGTGAGACAGATGTGTCGAAATGGCTCCACCACCCGGCAGTGATCCTGCAGTGAAGATGAAGGCCAGGAGAAAAATTCCTATAAATGGAAAGCTTCCTGAAGTCACTGAACACATCACTGTGTTCACAAGTGTTCTGCAGTACTTCCAGCACAACATTCCTTGTCAATGTGATCAAGTGCAACTTTCTTTTCGGGATGCAGCTGGCTTTCCAGGCTGCAACTGGTTTTCCAGGCTGCAACTGACTTTCCATGCCGCAACTGGCTTTCCAGGCTGCAACTGGCTTTCTAGGCCGTAACTGGCTTTCCAGGCAGCAACTGGCTTTCCAGGCCGCAACTGGCTTTCCAGGCTGCAACTGGCTTTCTAGGCCGTAACTGGCTTTCCAGGCCGTAACTGGCTTTCTAGGCCGTAACTGGCTTTCCAGGCAGCAACTGGTTTTCCAGGCCTCAACTGGCTTTCCAGGCCGCAACTCGCTTTCTAGGCTGCAACTGGCTTTCTAGGCCGCAACTGGCTTTCCAGGCTGCAACTGGCTTTCCAGGCTGCAACTGGCTTTCCAGGCTTCAGCTGTGTGGATTAAGGTGGCTGGAAGTGACCCTGGGGAAAGAATATCACAATCATCCGAGATCCACTTCACCATCAAGTACATTTTAGAGACAGCAATAGACGAGTGGTGAGATTGGCTTCCTGGAAGGGCCTTTGCCGAAACTAAACGTGATGACATACCAAACTCGGCAGCATCATCATCAGTAGAGACAGAGAGAAGAGCTGTATTACGGGAGAGTGTCCATAACGTTCAGTCAAACCTCTTTTGAGTTGCTGTCGAGCTCTGGACCGACACAGGCGCCTGCAATCTGGCCTGAGTGACTACTCGCATCAGTAGACACCCCGAGCGTCGTCTCGCGGGTTTTTTTGGCGGCAAAGAAATGCCTCATCTCCGCCCCAGGTCCGCGATCACTCTCGCGGTGTCGGAGATTAGTCGGAGTTCTTGAAGATTCGGTGTCATCTGCTCGCCCCATCAACCGGGATGGAAGAGAATGCACTGAGACTTAGGACGGTATTAGCTGCTGTGGCCTCGAGACACCTTGGTAGAAATGAATGCTTTATCCTGGGACGGTGTCACGGTTCGTCTTCAGACAGGCCAGGATCACCTCACCGTTCGTCCTAAGCGGCTCACAAGAACACTCTCTTTACCTCATAATCCTTTGATGTACTAACATGACCAACCCTTACAACCCCTCACAACCCCAGATAGGAGCTGCATCCCACCTCCTGTCACAACCCCCACATTATATCTTTAGTACGCCGTTGACTCGGGATTGTTACAACTCCTTCCACATCACAACATCTCACGACTATTCATTGTTGTTGGTTTTTCCTTAACAGCTCCTCACAGGGCTACCAAACAAGCCGCCTCCTGCCTCCTCACAGACCCTTACAGTGTGATCCACCACGGGCTGCTGTGTTTCACAGCATTTTTGCAGTGCATCCCCACAATTGCTCACAATCTGGTCGGATCCTCACACCATCGCCCATGTCCCTCAAAGCAGCCCACAACCCGCCTCCACGGCCTCACAACCTGCCCACAGCCTTGCCCAACAGCCTCCCACCATCGGCCATGTCCCCCCCCCCACACAGAAGCCCACAAGCCGCCCACAGCCTCACACCATCGGCCAGGTCCCGTCCTTCCCCCCCACCCCCCACAGCAAAGGGTTAGAGAGGCCTCTGCCGAACGTTTAATCAATACAGCTTTGATTCTGTGCCCTTTAAGCGGTACGTGGAGGAGGCGAATGAATATCTGAAATTGGGATGTGGGAGTCGGCCTATCACACCATAATTGACCCACAGTACCTCGTTTAGTGTCCACTGGTGGATAAAGAGGCCTCCCTTTTTTTTTTGGAGGGGAGCCCCAGAGTCGGGTTGTGTAATCTCGACAGACCACACGATCTGGGAGGATGGCTGTTAAAACACCAAGACTGTGTGTTGTGTGTGTGTGTGTGTTTGGGAACGTGTTGCTGACACACATATGGCCCGTGGCTGCGTGTGCCCCCTGGGGCAGACCTTTTGCTTTAGGGGTTTTGCTAATTCACCCTTCAGGGGAGAAGGGGGGCCCCAGAGAGGTCGTAACTGCTGGGGGAGGAGGGGTTAGGGGGGTAGGGGTGGCAAGTTGTTTGGTAGAGGGGGTATGGGAGGGAATACTTTGGCTTCCTCAGGGGAGGATTGCGACGTGTGGAAGAGAGGAAGGTGGTTCCTGCTTTTGGATGTTGGGAGGTCCTCGAGTATCTCCTGTTGGTCCTCGAGTATCTCCCCCTGTTGGTCCTCGAGTATCTCCTGTTGGTCGTTGAGTATCTCCCCCTGTTGGTCCTCGAGTATCTCCTGTTGGTCGTCGAGTATCTACCCCTGTTGGTCCTCGAGTATCTCCCGTTGCAGGTGAGAACAGAAGAAGGATTTGATGTATCACGCGAAGACGAACGAAATCCTCTCGCGTATCTTCACAAAAGGTTAAAGTCTTCCCGGCGCAGCCGTAGTCCCTGACCTGAGCCATCCTGGGCTTCTAGGTCTTGGAAGGGGCAACAAACAGGCAGGAAAACGGGGCGTTTCGCTCTGGCCACATCGCTACCGGGCAATGGCGCGGTAAGAGCCTATGAGACTGTCGGTTCTGCCTCGGTTTTGCCCGTGTCTGCCCGGCCGCTCGAGGCGCAAATGAGGGAGGGATAATAATGCCTGCGCGAGACGCCCAGAGACCCCTCACCCCAGCAGTAAGGCACGTCACAGGCCATCCTCTCGATCGGCTTGCGTGGTGTTTGGTTTGGAGGTTTGAGGTCGGCGACGCAGGAGAGGGAGGTGAGGGAGGGAAGGAGGAAGGAAGACTGTGTAGGTGGAGGAGGAGGAGGAGGAGGGAGCTGGAACCTCCAGTGGCCTTGAGGGAGGAAAAAGGGAGGAGCGAGTGTAGAGTGACCCCAGAGGAGGTGGTGGAAGAGGAGTGTAGGCGACGCGAGAGTTGATGAAGAGGGGGAGTAGAGTAAGCAGTAATGTGAACTTGAACATCATGAGTGAGTGAGATAAGGAGCGCGAGTGCAGAGAGTGTG
>JAYMFT010070613.1:0-14595 GCA_038088735.1 Panulirus argus
TATATATTTCTCTCTCTCTCTCTCTCTCTCTCTCTCTCTCTCTCTCTCTCTCTCTCTCTCTCTCTCTCTCGTCGAAATCTGAGCTCACTTTCTCTCCTAGGAGTTTAAGAGGTTTGCTACACATGATCCTTCCATGCACCCATTTTTTCTCAGGGTAGTTTTTCTTTGCAGATAGTCATCCATTTGTTTTCTGATTATCTTTTTCAGTGTTTTGCAGGCCACACTTTTCAGAGGGTCTGGTCTGTAGATCAGCGCAATGTCCTTTTCCTCCTACTTATAGACAGGCACAACATTTGCCGCTTCCATTACCTTGATGCTTGTCTGTCTCCAGCGACGTGCTGAATGATATTTGGGGTGGCATGTCAAGTGCTTTTACACACTTACCAAGCACGTTATGGACAGACTCCATCAGAACCAAGAGCCCTCTGTAGGTCAAGACACTCTATTGGTCTACTCATCTCCAGGGACGTGATATAAGAGAGTAGCGAGGGAGGCCAGTGGTGCCTGTGGATTGAGGGGACATTGGAGAATAATGAAGGATGTAGGTAGAACTGGCCTTTTCAGATATTAGGTATGTTCCCTAATTCGGCCGTGATCACTGATATCTTTAATCGTCGTCATTCTGGTGTATTTCATTTTCTTTCTCTTCATATTTCACATTTCATATCTCCAATTTTTCGTATGCTACTAAACGATATTTAGATATTTTCTTATTCCCTTTTGCCTCTAAACATATATTTTGCCTTAAATATAACACGTCATAGAACTCTAAATGCTTTACGAATTACCAGCTAGATAACATAATGAATGTTAAAGGGTCTAAATTGAGATCATTTTACATGTTAATCATCACAAGCTTTGAAATTTCGCTGAAATTTTCAAATTCGAAACAGTTTACTGCAGCTCTACCTTGCGTTAACAGATGAGTCACGTGCCGCACTACAGGCTTCTAGAAAGATTGGTAGTATGTGAATGTTTAAAAAACACTGTTGTACAGTACACAAACACACACAGTAGAACTATGTATATTTACATGGCTTCACATATATGTACACATACATTGCTGCAGCTACTAATATACGCTGACATAGAACTGGTCATGCGTAGATGAACATGACTGCAATACTCACAACAGTTCTGATTGTAGATTTATTTCTCAACTAAGTCAAATTTTGTGCTGACGTCTACAACAGAGGAGAGTAGAGGGAGTGAGAATTAATCTGCCACACTTTATCAAAATCCAATTTGTTTTTTCAGTTACGGATCTCCCAGAAATATCAATCATTCAGAATATCCGGTGAAAATATAGATTCATGAAGACAGCATTTAAGCCAGTAAAATGGCAGGTTGCAACTTCAGGTTTTCCAGCAATGAGAATCATCGTGATGTCTCCAACGTTACAGCTTTCATGAAATATTTTCAATAACGAAGATTTCTCTTCCGTAAAATATCAAGGATGAGAGGCTCAATTCCTCTCTAATTTGGGGTTTCGTTATAAGAGTTGCTAGAAATAAACATTATTTTGCTGCTGAAACCCGACATAGAGGATCAGGAATCAGAACGTGGATGGGAACAATCAATGTGGAGGATGAGATGAGAAATATTACTGGATATAAAAGTTTATTCGTACTCTAGGATCACTGCGTGCCTGAGCTGCGGACGGTGAACCTTCTTGCTTCAGAGATCTTGCACACTTTAATCAATGGGTATAATCTGAGTGTGGACTTTGGCGCAACAGAGGTATATGACAGGATGTACTGGTGACAGCGTAACTGTAGCATGATACAGACGCCAGAAAGTGGAACGCATCAAGCGTTTGACGCTGTAGTCACTTTCTTTCAACATCTTAAGAAACACTGTAAAGAAGCCAGAGGCTGATTAACCTTTCATCTAATCCAATATTAATCGTGGCACAGGTTACTGAGGTCAGAAGTCACGTGTGATCCCACAGTGATCATCACCAGAGTCCTACAACTACAATGATGATCACCTGAGTCTCACATCTACACATTGATGATCACCAGAGTCCCACCACGGTGTTCCATTTATTCCACAGACCTTCTTCTTCCGAAGGAAAGAAGTCTGAACCTACAAAAGAACACAGACACACATACGTACATAGCAAGGGAACACACTCTGCACCTGCAACACAAACTTTCCCAATATAACCTTTACTGCAATTATGTTCAGCAAAAGATTAACTGCGTATATCACAGTTGCATTACTGACTTTGCGTGTCGGTAATGTCTGGGTAATGAATAAGAGAAACATGAAAGATAAAACTTTTATAGAAGTTAATGAGTGCCAGATCTGGTTACTATCAGATAATGAGGACAATTAAAACGTAATTGCATATTTCATAGGAGTCACTGACGGAGCTCACGGAGGCCCCTTCATGGCATGATGTGCACCAGCTGACCTAACCATCAGTGCTGGACTGAGAATGTAATTTTGAGAAACAGAACGTAACTCTATCATGTATTAAGTCTTATGGTGAGAGTTCATCAAACTGTGGAAGAGATTTGTTGAATACGTATCATCAGGTATCTTGTCTATGTATCTTGTTGCTGCTGGGGACTAATGTGTATCATCTTTCCCTTTATACGTTTCCACATTTCTTGACAATCAGCATCTAACATGACACAATAATACAGGAGGACCTTGGGAAGGATTTATCTAAAGACGGAAATCTGTCTTTAAAGTCACCAGATTATCTCATGAAAGTCAGTACCAAGTAAATTCCTTCTGCAGGTTATATAGAAAACGATCTCTGTGTCGCTTCAGATGTTAACTTTTATCGTAGAGTATTTTTCTCTCCTCAGCCAGGGCTGGATTATCTTCCTATTACGCCTCCTGCTTGGTATGATAATGGCAATATCTTCAGAGAATGGCTATGCCGCATGGTGATTGGTGGATCGGAGGCCTGAGTAATATGCATCGACCTGATTGGTTAAGAGACATCTCAGGTATATTAAGGCCTGTCAAGGAGCTACTTTTTTAAATGTACAACTAAAATTCTTCGGGGTAAAATCCTTGACATCGTAGGACAGTGTCATTAAGTGATAACGTAAGGATTTGGAGGACCGACACAAGAGAGGCAGCTGTGGATAAAGGAACAGATATATACTAAAAAGTTAGTTCTAGGACTATCATGGAGGCGAGAGTGATTGATTTATGGTCTTCGTGAATCTTACTCGATCCCATATTTTTCATAACGGTTTTTCCCATCTTACAACTCTTATTTCAATTTCATATTTCTCGTCTCTCCATATTCATTTTCTGTTTTCATACATTTCAGTGCTGATTTTCATTCTTTTGGTCTGTTCGTGAGGCAGAATCTAGCCTATTTATGTCAAGGTGTTAGTGTCCAGCCTGTTTACTTGTCCCAGCGCTAGTGTCCAGTCTGTTCAACTGACCCATTGTTAGTTTCCAGCTTGTTCAAGTGTCCCAGCATTAGTGTCCAGCCTGTTCAAGTGACCCAGGTTTAGTGTTCAGTCTGTTCACCTGTCCTAGCGTTAGTGTCAAGTCTGTTCACCTGTCCCAGTGTTAATGTTAGTGGAGAGATTTTGGAGGATTATAATGCTAGTAGAGGAAAATTCAAGTTCCGCGCAGTGGAAGTGTGACGTCACGACGTAACTACGGCAACCAAGCAACTGTCAGGGCTGCGGAAACAACAGCATCACCAGTTGTCTAAAATCAGCAAAGGAGATTTAATAGACAGCATACTATAATGCAGCGCAGAGGATGGTGAGCTGGCTAAAATCAACAAGAGACTTGACGACGTTATGAATGAAGTGAAGATGCTGAAAGATATGATTATGTCCCCGAGCAGCCTTCTGAACAAGAACTACACTGAACTCAAATCTCGGGTCGACGAGCTGACCGAGATGATAGCGAAGCAACAACAGTTCTCGGGAATGCTAAACCGAAAAGAACGTGAGTCAAACATCGTAATCCTGGATGTGCCTAATGAACACGAAGCATTAGACGGCGCTGCAAAAGATCAAGACAAGCTCGACCAGATTTGGTCCAAAACTGGTGAGGCTCGTGTGGTTGGTACTCGTCGAAGGCTGGGAGGCAAATCTTCAACCGGTACCAGGCGCCGCCCCATCCTGTTCACGCTGGCGGACAAGGGTCAACGCAGTCGTATCTCGGACAATGCAAGCCCTCTAATTACAGCAGGATCTACGTCAAGAAAGACGTTCATCCGAGTGTCAGGAGCGAGTGACGTCGGCTACGTGAGGCGGAGACTGCTGAGAGGGCTGGGCCAGGGAACGCCTGGATACACGTGAACGCAAGCTGTATAGAGACTGATGTTATCGATAGTTGGAATCCTCAGTTTCTTTTCAAGACTACCACAGAAAGTGAATAAGGTAAGAGTGTTATCGTGGAACACAGGTGGAGAGTGTACGAATTAGAAAAATCAAACGTACAGCAGCTGCTCCATAATTACGACGTGACCTGTATTAATTGGTTAAGACATCGATGCCAGTGTCATTTCCTGGATATGTGACACAGAGGAGTAAAACGGTTGGTTCTGCAGAGCGCGGGGGAACAGTTGTGTGTGTGAAGAACTGGTCATCTCATTTGGTATTTGATATTGATACAAATATTGGAGACCAAGTTTGCAATTTTGTAATGTTCAGGGGTTTTGTTTGGTTTCTCTTACATCCCACCATGTGACTCGCAGTACTTTTCTCATGATTCATTTGCTTAAATCCAAGACAAACTGAATTCTAGGCACATGTAGAAAGGTTATGCAATATGAATGCGAGAGTTGGCAGGAGTGTAAGAGTTACTGACGATAACCGAGTTATCTTATGATAACGACATTTCATATCATGAGATTCATAATGATGCTAATTGTGCTTATGATGATGCTGAATTATTGTCTACCATTTGTATTGATAATGGTTTACTTGTTATTAATGATCTTATATATTGTCATAAACACTTCCCTGGTAGCAAAACTTACCGAAGGCGAGACACCTGGATCTCCATCACTGATTGTCCATTTGAGAGGTTTTTCTGTCCTGCAGCGAGGTAATCTCCCTTCCGATCGTGCTCCCGTCACAGCAACAGTCACTTGTACAGGTGTAGATTTGGACAGTCTTCTAACCAAGGCGGCGTGGCTAGGAGATCGCGCAGCTCTGTATGGTAACGTGGGCAAGACCAGTTTGGTTAGAAAGTCACTCAGATTTAACAGAATTAATAGAGGAAGGTTCGTGAACAGCATTATGCATATGGAACCAGTTATTAATGGATATTTAGATGTTGGTGACTTCGAGAAAGGTATAACTGATGCTTTATACTCATGAGTTAAGAACAACGCACACACGGTAGGGAGAGCAGCAGAGCTGGACGGTATTAGTCTAGGTAGGTGGGAAAATTACCGGATGACCTAGATGATACCAGGGTATGGAAAACTGTCAGTTGGAAAGGTGATTTTAGTGTAGAGGATCCTTGTGAAAACTTGTGTCCTAGTGACGAAGAATTTAAATCTTATTTCGAGACTGTAATGAACCCTGAAATCAGGTCTGGTCACATTATAGATGAGGCAACTACGGATGTCGCCATCCCTCTACTGGACAAGCCCATCTCGCACGCACAGATGCATCAATAAGTTACAAGTTAGAAAAATGAAGCCTGAGAAAGCGTGTGGGGCCGGATGGGCTCCCTGCAGGTGTGTTTGCACTGCATTCAGCTCATTGGATATTAGCCATAACGACATCATTTAACAGTGCTTTTTTTAGAGGTATATATCCTAATTCATGAATGAGGGCAAAGGTTTTTACAGTTTTTAAGAGGGGGGGAAATAGACGAGACCCTGATAATCATAGAGGAATTAGCGTAATCAGCTGCACTGGGAAATTGTGCGACCTGGTGTTATGTGAGCGATTAAGTAATTGGTTTAGTTCGTTCAGGGAACAGGCCGGGGCACAGAAGAGCCATGGCTCTATGGAACGCGTAGTTACTCTGCGCCTCCTAATAGATACGGCAAGGAGGAGGAGGATAAAACTATTTGTGACATTTATTGATTTCTCCAAGGCATATGATTTAGTCTTTAGGCAAAAATTGTTTTCAGTTCTAAAGAGGCTGGGATGTGGAATGGTACTGCTAGCAGGAATAGTGTCAATGTGTCGTGTTACTGTAAGTATTGTGGGCGCTGCAGTCATGACAGCTGCTGTAGGGGTCAGGTAAGCCTCTCCAACTTCATGCTTCTTTTTTGTACCATTTGTTCATGAACTGATAAAAGTGATGAAAGAAAAATGTCACCCGGAAGGATTTTTACAGTGGTTACATATTTCAGTTCTTGATGGATGATACTGCATTGCTCTATACAGGTAGGAACAACATAATTTAGATATCAGATATAGCTTGACAGTACTGTCAAGATTATGGTGTGGTAATAAATACCAGCAAGACAAATTTTTTTTTGTAATCAATGGTGAAGATGGGGACTCGGAGCCGATCCACGTGAACGAGTTGATTACAGAGCACTGTACCAGTTACGTGTATTGGGGTTCACCGTTCACAAGTGGTGCTTCTGTGTCCTCAGCCGTTCAGTTTTGAAGTATGTATCTTTCGTTAAAAAGAACAATGATGTCCCATTCACTGTGAAGCGGAGGGTATTTGATGCTCCATTGGTCTCGTCCCTTATGTATGGGTGCGAGTCTTGAGTGGGTGCAGATGTCAAGCCCGTCATTGGATTACGTAACTGGGCATCAAAGCAGCTGTTAGGGTGAGAAGGTCGACATCGAACCTTGTGTGTTTACGCTGAGGCAGGCTGCCCGACACCTCAAGATTTTATTAAATGGAATCAACACAAGTTTTCACAGAGTGTGGTCTGACAGGTCTGGGATGCATGAGACCCACTGTCACTTGCCATTAGAATTGTGATTGACTCAAATACGCGTACAGGAAAAACGGTTAGTGAATTTGTTAAAAATGAAGTCCCCGACAAATGCTTATTAGTAGGAAATGTTCAGAACATGATAGCTAACTCAGTTTCATCAAGGTATCTCGTATATAAGGAAATTAACCTTAATCTTTTGTACACGAGGAATGCAAGACAAAACACATGTTAAGTGAATTACATTGCATGTCTTTCATTAGATTCCGTGTATGTGGACACAACTTGCCGGTGGAGACGAGGCGGTGGAACTGGAGGGGGCGTGGCCGTCTCCCCATTGAGGAGTGTTATGTGTTTGTGGCCAAATCTAAACAGAGAAACACATGTTGAAGAGGTGTGTCCCTTAACAGAACCAATTGGAAGACAGTATAATAGTACGAGATTGGAAGCCCTTTTTGGCGAAAGTATTATTCAAACGTCATGCAAATTGATTCATGATACTTAGTGTTGTATGAATAATGTTGTCAAGTTGTCAGCTTCGTAATTTATGCTATAATTATCTTAATCTTCAATACTGTGTTTCTTTACTTTGTAGACAATGTTTTTGTTTCAAATTTCATTGTCATCTTCTTTTATACGTTTGACAAATTGTAATGTATCATTTGTAATTGAAGCTGTGGTCAATAAGCTATCTATCTATCTATCTATCCAGTCTGTTCACCTTTCCTGGTGCTAGTGTCCAGCTTGTTCACCTGTCCCAGTGATAGTGCTCAGCTTGTTCAACTGTTCCAGCGCTACTGTCCAGTCTGTTCAACTATTCCAATGTCAGTGTCCAGCCTGTTCACCTTTTCCAGTGTTAGTGTCCAGCCTGTTTATCTGTCCCAGTGTTAGCGTCCAGCCTGTTCACCTGTCCCAGCGTTAGTGTCCAGTCTGTTCACCTGTCTCAGTGTTAGTGTCCAACCTGTTCACCTATTTCAGTGTTATTGTCCAGCCTGTTCACCTGTCCCAGCGTTAGTGTCCAGTCTGTTCACCTGTCCCATTGTTAGTGTCCAACCTGTTCACCTATTTCAGTGTTATTGTCCAGCCTGTTCACCTGTCCCAGTGTTAGTGTCCAGTCTGTTCACCTACCCCAGTGTTAGTGTCCAACATGTTCACCTGTCCCAGCGTTATTGTCCAGCCTGTTCAACTGTTCCAGTGTTAGTGTCCAGCTTGTTCACCTTTTCCAGTGTTAGAGTCCAGCCTGTTCACCTGTTCCATTGTTAGTGTCCAGCCTGTTCACCTGTTCCAGTGTTAGTGTCCAGCCTGTTCACCTATTTCAGTGTTAGTGACCAACCTGTTCACCTGTTCCGGTGTTAGTGTCCATCTGTTCACCTGTTCCATTGTTAGTGTCCAGCCTGTTCACCTGTTCCAGTGTTAGCGTCCAACCTGTTCACCTGTTCCATTGTTAGTGTCCTGCCTGTTCACCTGTCCCAGCGTTAGTGTCCTTCTGTTCACCTGTTCAAGTGTTAGTGTCCAGCCTGTTCACCTGTTCCAGCGCTACTGTCCAGTCTGTTCACCTGTTCCAGTGTTAGTGTCCAGCCTGTTCACCTGTTCCAGTGTTAGTGTCCAACCTGTTCACCTGTTCCAGTGTTAGTGTCCAGCTGTTCACCTGTTCCATTGTTAGTGTCCAGCCTGTTCACCTGTTCCAGTGTTAGTGTCCAACCTGTTCACCTGTTCCATTGTTAGTGTCCAGCTTGTTCACCTTTCCCAGTGTTAGAGTCCAGCCTGTTCACCTGTTCCAGTGTTAGTGTCCAACCTGTTCACCTGTCCCATTGTTAGTGTCCAGCCTGTTCACTTGTTCCAATGTTAGTGTCCAGCTTGTTCACCTTTCCCAGTGTTAGAGTCCAGCCTGTTCACCTGTTCCAGTGTTAGTGTCCTGCCTGTTCACCTGTTCCAGTGTTAGTGTCCAGCCTGTTCACCTGTTCCAGTGTTTGTGTCCAGCCTGTTCACATGTCCCAGCGTTAGTGTCCAGTCTGTTCACCTGTTCTATTGTTAGTGTACTGCCTGTTCACCTGTCCCAGCGTTAGTGTCCAGTCTGTTCACCTGTTCAAGTGTCCAGCCTGTTCACCTGTTCCAGCGTTACTGTGCAGTCTGTTCACCTGTTCCAGTGTTAGTGTCCAGCCTCTTCACCTGTTCCATTGTTAGTGTCCAGCCTGTTCACCTGTTCCATTGTTAGTGTCCAGCCTGTTCACCTGTTCCATTGTTAGTGTCCAGCCTGTTCATCTGTTCCATTGTTAGTGTCCAGCCTGTTCACCTGTTCCATTGTTAGTGTCCAGCCTCTTCACCTGTCCCAGCGTTAGTGTCCAGTCTGTTCACCTGTTCAAGTGTTAGTGTCCAGCCTGTTCACCTGTCCCAGTGTTAGTGTCCAGCTGTTCACCTGTCCCAGTTCTAGTGTCCAGCTGTTCACCTGTCCCAGTGTTAGTGTCCTGCCTGTTCACCTGTCCCAGTGTTAGTGTCCTGGCTGTTCACCTGTCCCAGTGTTAGTGTCCAACTGTTCACCTGTCCCAGTGTTAGTGTCCTGCCTGTTCACCTGTCCTAGTGTTAGTGTCCAGCTGTTCACCTGTCCCAGTGTTTGTGTCCAGCTGTTCACCTGTCCCAGTGTTAGTGTCCAGTTGTTCACCTGTCCCAGTGTTAGTGTCCTGCCTGTTCAACGATCTCAGTGTTAGTGTCCAGGAGGTTCATCACATTACACCCTCCTCATCCACTCACTACGCCATTTACATCCGGACACTACACACTGACCATCCAGTCATTACATCCTCGCTATCCACACACTAATCCTTCGCTATCTACTCATTGCACTCTCGTCATTCACTCACTACATCCTCACCATCCACTCACTAACCCCTTCCATACATTCACTATATCCTCACCATCTGCTCACTATACCTTCAGCCTGTCATCTAAAAGCAGTATGAATAATAGGTAGTAATTGTATGCGTTTGTTTTATTAATGACACACCGTAATGGAGGCACGTATAACCATTAATTCTTTACATTTTCTGTATCCAGATCATAATTCCAAACTTTTCTCATTTAACTTTTCATAGAATTTGTAGTAAAGTTTTCTCAATATTTACAACACTACCAGCTAGTACAGGCGACTTTAGCTCCTAGAGCGTAATCCCCATTCCATCTGGCACACTAGCAGTGATGTACACGTTGCCAGCTGGTACATATTTCCAGGCAGACAACACATGCTAAGCTGGCAAATGGTGCTATACTGTACTGCTAGCTGGTATATACCGCTATGCCACTTGATAGATGCCACCTGGCAAGTGATCATACACTACCAGCTGGTGCACACATTAGAATGGCAGCTGGTATATACCAAATAGTCATTTGATTCCTAACGCGTTCCCAGTTGTTACTTACTACGCTGCCATTTGGTATACAACGTACGGGTAGTTGTTACGTAACACACAACCAGCTGGTACATAACACACTATCAGCTGACACATATCACACTATCAGCTGGTACATGATACCCTGACAGCAGGTGCTTCACACATTACCAGCCGGGACATAACACAGTGTCACCTGGTACACTACAGACTGCCACCTGGTACATAACAAAAAGTCAGCTGGTACGCTACACGCTGCCAGCTGTTGCATGACACTATGTCAGCTGACACGGAACACACTCTTTGTTGGTACACTACATATTGACAACCGCACATGACACTGTACCAGATAACTCATAACACTCTACCATCTGGTACATAACACATTGCCGTCTGGTACATAGCACACTGTCAGCTGGTATATAACATCTGTCCTCTGGCACATAATGCATTTAGTTGGTACATGACACACAGGCAGCATGAGACATGAAAGCTCACACGTGATTCAATAAAGGAATCTTATTAAGGTATATGAATAGCCTGGAATGACAGGTAAAATTAGCAGGTTCCTGTGTGACAGTGTAGACATTCCCGATTGATATCCTGCCAGGTGTTGCCAACCCTACGCGTCCTTGATCACTAACAAGTATTGATTGTCTCTGGTGTACCTGGTGATATTTAAAGGAACTCTAGAAATAATGTTTTATGTTATTCTCTTGCTTTGAACTACCAACTGCTATGATGTCTTTATGTTTTTAAAAGTCTGACAAGAAATCGTTGCTTGGGAAATGTTATGGCGATTTAATTATAGTTAAAGTAACAGCAGTAAATTTTTTAAGCTTTACTTAACAATCAGTAGCATACTGACCACAGTGCTCCAAATCAGCAAGAACGGGATGAAGAAAAACATAAGAAAAGACATAATGTTGCAGCTTTATTCTTAAAAGATTAATATTCCGAGGTACTTGATGGAAGTAAATATTTATCACATAGCTCATTTGTCAGATTTTTTACCCTAGTAAGTATTTATCATAGACCTTGGAAAAGGTAAGTTATGGATTCTTTATGGTAACTAAGAAAAGGAAAGAAGAGCTGTGATTATGAAGATAGTTTAATGCTGAGAGCAGCTGACTTGGAAAGAGCAGTGTGGTCTCAGAAGTGGAGGAAGTGTGGCCCATGGGTGTGTTTTCAAGAATGTGCGTGACAAGTACTTGGGGTAAATAGAAGGACTTGTAGACAGCATTTATGTATCTGGAAAAAGCTCATGATGGGGCTAGGAGACAAATCTTCTGGAAGGTGATGTGGTTCTGTAGGGTAGATGGATGATTACTTAATGCAGTGATTTCACTGGGAAAGCAAGGCAAGTGAGGTGAGTGGTGAGTGGTTTCAATGAACGTACAGCCAAGGAAACAAGTTCCTTTCCTAAAGGTAACTTGGTCTGATGCGGTGTGTAGGTGGAAACCGCAGTTACTGGGAAGAAGGCGTGCGGATGGCTTGAGGGATGAGGGAGTGAGGAAAGGCATTAGGGTAACTGCACTTGGTGAAAACCATAATTATATGTCTTAGCTTACTCTCCTATACAAGAGTTCCTTCCCTCCAGATCACGTATGCTGAAGTTAGAGATAATCCAAAATAAAGTTCTACGATTCGTCACAAGTAAGAGACACTGAAAACACCGTGGAACAGCACAAACGACTAAAGATTAAACCGGTCGGTTCATACCTAAGAGGAGCAACCCAGACAGTATGGCAGAGGCTTGAAAACAACGATGATACAAACTATGGGCGTATCCGAGATCTCGACAACAGTTACAAACGTGGAACACCCTTGGTTCCCTCAGAGCTTTAAGATACTTAGACAGGCTCCAACTATCCATCGATGTACACAATGAGCAATGATTAGCTAAGCTTAGCAAGCCCCATCATAGCAGTTGGCAGTTCAAAGCAAGAGAATATCATAAAACATTATTTCTAGAGTTCCTTTAAATATCACCAAGTACACCAGAGACAAGAGAAGCAACATGAATACATACACACCGGGGCACATGAATGAGGCAACAAAAACGAGCAATTAGAAAATCACTCACATGCATCAAAACTTGCACCACACACCTGCACACACTTCAACTTTCTCTTCCACTTCAGACTATCCCTTCGTCTGTTCCACCTCTTCTTCATCTTCTCTAGCCATCCTCTAAAGAAGAATATAAAAATGTGGCTTTGCGGATAAAGGAGTGAGAGAGGGAGGCCAGGATGGAAGGATGGGGATGAGAGATAGAGGGAAAGTGGCTGGGATGGTCCGAGGAAGGAGGGAGGGAGAGCTGGCCCACTACACATCTAACACTGTCTCAGCAAACTAAATTAAGGAATTTCCTTGAACATTCGTCGGCTCCTGGCTACTGAAACCCTAATATGCTGGTCTGAGAAAACGGAGCAGTGAGGCGGTGTAGTGGGAGGAAGGTTTAGTGGGGAATAGTGTTGTGGCTGGTGGTGTAGTGAGGCTACACTTACAGGTGTAGTGGGAATGGGTGTTGTGGGCTAGTGATATAGTGTAGGGTGTAGTATAGATGGGTGTTGTGGCTAGTGGTGCGTTGGCATAGTGTAGTGGGACAAAGTAGAGTATGGCGTAGTGTTTATGGATTGCTGAGTGGAAAGTATAGCGGGAGAGTTTAATGATAAAGATATAGCGGGAGAGTATATTAGAGGAGAGTAATGGACGAGGATATTATGGAGAAGAGTGTAAAGCTGGAGAGTATAGGAAAGTCGAGTATAATGTGAGCTGTTTATGAGCGGGTGATGGTATACAGTGGAAGGATGTGGTACTGGAGGGTTCATATTGACGTAAAGGAATATTGCCGAGGAAGTGGTAGTGGAATTGGGCACAGTAGTTGGGTTCACTGGGTTGTGGTGTAGTGCTGGTACTGAAGTAGAAGTCAACGTATGCTTCGTAAAGTCGTGAGTACTTACATTACATTTTGTCTGTGGTGGGTCATAACTCTCTTAATTTTCCAAAACACCTGAACATTATTCAAGAAAGCGTTGTGTTATTACCATACGAGTAACTGTATATTTGACAAAGTCCTCACGTCAACTCGTCTAAAGAAACTGTAAAATCTGTTGACCACGTAAACGAAACACTGTTAATTGATTAAAACTTTTAATTGGAGAGGGAGGGAGAGAAACTTTCACAAATTTTCAGTAACCAAAAGTTATTTTTTGATTATCTAAAATAAAAAAGATTCATTAGGTCACAAAATTCTTTAGGGAGTTTATTTCCTTATGCACTGTCATACTTTCTCTTAATAGTAAGTCGTAGGACATGGTGAAAGGAAAAAAAAAAAAGAAAAAGGTTCTTGAGACAGTTTCAGGGTTTACAGTAAAAGTCAACAAAGATTATATAGACACAGAACTCCCCGATCATGTGTTTATTATTTTCAGACTGATAGACCCATTTGATTTATTCTTGCTCTGCTACAGAACCTTAGAAGCCTCCACCAGCCCCTGTGGTGTGAGGCATCTACTTCAGACGGATCACTTGAAATCCCTGGGAATGTCGCTCAGACTCATGAGAAGCTGACCACATTTGGCATCTCCCAGGAAAGGATTCTAGACTCATGAGTGATGGACCACATATAACAACTTTTAAGAAACGAAACCAAACTCATGTTTAGGTGACGACATGTAACACTCACATACGTATAGACCCTGACTGTTTATTAAAGATAAACTGAATAATTTCGAAGAACATCGGACAGTGATGAATCTATTTCCTTCAGAAAAATACTGCATTAAGTTGGAAATTCGTCTATTTTTCAAAACGAAATTAGGTTCATGAAGACAAATGATGGCCTGTGGTGAGAGCCGAAACCTTTGTCAAGAATTCTACTGATTGTCAAGGAGCTGTAAACTAACAATACCCAGCTGACGAGAGAACTGTTAACGAGATGGTAAAACTTAAGTGGTATTAGATAGAGATCTTGTTTCTGCAATTCATAACACTTGAGATCTGCTTTATTTATCCTGCACGGTGATTTAATAGATTATTATTAAGGCTCTGACCAGGATCTTTTATAAAGAAATTATAAAAGAGCAAGTGAATAGCAATGCTGCATTTAACAAGAAAACAATAGAACTGACCATAGGCATGAATGCTCTCGAATACACATTTGTGATCATTGTTGTTAGTGGTTTGTTTTCACTGTTGCCATGTGGTTTTGGTTTGCTGTTGCCAGTGGTTTCGATGTACTATAGCCATTCGTTTTGGTTCCATGTTGTTAGTGGTTCTGATTCACTCTTACCAGTGGTTTCGATTCAGTGTTCCCTGTGTTTATAAATGAGTCTCGTGCTTTTAGGAAAGAAA
>JAYMFT010070624.1:0-14594 GCA_038088735.1 Panulirus argus
ATAAGCACAAGTAGAAACATTTTCCATCACAGTGAAATGTGTAAAGTAAAACATGTATATGGAAAAAGTAATAAGATTAGCAGATTACATGATGTAATTGCTAGATTAAGGCTAGACTATAGGTACAACTGGCGCTTTGGCCTGTCTGGAGATGTTAATCGTGTAAATTGTAAAGTTTGTAGTCAAAGATTTGGAAACAAACTAGAACGGTATGTCTTAGTATGTAAACAAATAGAGCCGTTTGGGGATAGATCTAAACAAACCTTGCAAGAAATGTCACAACACCTTATTGTAATGACAAGATACCTGAAATTTTAAGTTTGTATCCACTTTTTGCATCTAGCAGGTAGAACTTGACATATGAAACTATGTAACTATGTAATGCATGTAATATCAACCCACTGGGGTCTGACTAAGACCATTTGTGACCCCTGTACTCCTTTTGCGCTCCCGCTCACTGGATGAGTATGGGGTGCACAATAAATTTGCCGGGGTTTTCCCGGCACAAATCTAATCAAATCTCCCTTCACCAAGTGGTGGGTGAACCCAGCTGACCGGGGCTTGTAGTGTGATTCCGTTCTGACCTCCTTGGACTCGGTCACTTAGTTCCCATGACCTTTCCTTCTCTTTGTCTGCTTGTCTCCCACTGTGGCCCCTTTTACCCCCCCCCCTCCACTCTCTCTCTCTCTCTCACGTAGTTGGCAGCCACCGACCGGGGAGGTTCTACTACTTGGCCGGGTACTAGGACGTTACTTGAAGATGGTGCAATGAGCCAGCTCTTCTGTGGCTGTTAGGTTCCCTTCCTTGGCCACGGTTGCAGTCTTTTCTTTCTGTCTCACACAAAATACACAAAAATACTTGAAAACACATGGATTTTTCCTGCGAGGAACGCTGCACTAGCCCTACCTTTTGGGAAAATCTTTTCGTAGGCACTTGTAGCTTGGTACACACTCTCTCTCTCTCTCTCTCTCTCTCTCTCTCTCTCTCTCTCTCATAATAACGAAGAATCATCAAGGCTTCCGTAACATGAGATTTCGTCTCAAAAACTCATTAGATTCTTTCATTGCTACATACTACAACTGGGAATCAGACATACAAACCGACGGAATAAGCTTGGATTTTCCAAGGGCAAATATACGATAAAGTACCACACAAGAGGCTATTATGTAAATTAAGATCACATGGCACAGGAGACGAAGTATCGACGGCACAAAAATCTGCGACTGACCCACAAGACCCGCAGCTTTAAAAGGTGGAGCCTCCGACTGACTGAACGTGACAAGTGGAGTGCCACAGGGATCGATCCTTGGCATCCATCTCCCCCACCATTCCCCACAGTTCCTTTCATAGCCTTACGTAAATGACCTAGATATGGGCTGCAAATATGAGACGTCAAAATTTGCGACGGTGAATGACTTAAGAGACCGAGATATAAATGAGCAAGCCTGGGAAATCATTCAAAGAGATCGTGAGAGAAATCAGCAAGGTTGTCCAGAAAAAAAAAAAAAATGGTAGCTGAAATGAAACGTAAAGAAACGAGAAGTTATGCACTCTGAAGCTAAACGTGCTCTTGAGACAGTGAACGTGATATTTAGACACTCTCCACTCGACTGTCACTTCACAGATGCAGCAGTCTTCTCTCTCTCTCTCTCTCTCTCTCTCTTCTTTCTTTTTCTTTAAAGTTAAGGCCAGACCATCTGGCTTGGGTCTGTGTGGTTTGCGTATCCATGTAACTCTGTGTAACTCTCTCTCTCTCTCTCTCTATCTCGTAACTTTCACGTTCCGTTTCTTAGTTGATCTATCTACTTGTCTGCATCGCGGTTTATATATCTATTTGTCTGCATCTTGGTCTATCTTCTAGTTGTCTGCATCGTATATATCTATTTGTCTGCATCTTGGTCTATCTTCTAGTTGTCTGCATCGTGGTTGTTTATCAATCTACTTCTCCGTGCCTTGCTTTATCTATCTACTTGTCTGTATCAATGTTTAAATGGGGGAGGAAGGTCAAATAATCATAGGGGTCCCAGAACCCCTGACGACCCCCCCCCCACCCAAGTCATCATTTCGAAATACTATCTAAGCCACACAGCACCATCCATCATGTCACCGTACGTCCTAGGACACGATGCGCCCTCTCTACACGTCCTATGGCACGATGTTCCCTCTCATTACATATCCCAGCACACGCTGCACCGTCTCACTACACGTCCTAGGGCACGATACACCCTCTCACTACATGTCCTAAGACACATTATAGCCTCTTACTACACGTCCTAGCACACAATGCACCCTCTCACTACATGTCCTAAGACACATTATACCTTCTTATTACACGTCCTAGGACACGCTGCATCCGCTCACCTTACGTTCCAGAAACGTTAAAGCCTCTCACTACACGTCTTACGACACGATGCTCCCTTTCACCACACTATATGTTCATTAGTGTCCTTGGGTACCGGATATTTCCATCTCTCTCTCTCTCTCTCTCTCACTCTCTCTCTCTCTCATGCGCTACAGAGGCAAACAAGACGAAGTCGAGGCGGCGCCGGTCGTGGTGAGGACCTACCTGCTGGTGGTCAGGGCCATCGTCGTCGGAGAGGTCGCTGGCCGAGTGTGTGCTCCACCTGGCGTACTGCTGAGACACAGCGTTCACCAGCGAGTGTAGATGGCCCGTCAGTATACCGGTGGCCATGGCCGACCTCATCGGCCCACGTCCCTCGCTGCTGCCGCCTCCGCAGCGCCGTCTCCGTCAGCAGCGGTGTACGTGAAGTCAGGGCGTCCCTCTCGCCAGGCTTATCCTCCCTCGCTGTTTATCGTCCGCAGACGTCTTTTCTTTTTTCCCCTTTTCTATCCAGCTACTAATATCATCACTACCAACAGTCCCTCACAGTGTAGGAATGGGCCCCATCCAACCACCGTCACTCGTCACTAACTCTGGTCAAGGAAGACTTCAGTTTCAGTTCAGTTTCAATACTTGATTCCTTGGCAGAGGAATCGGGATCCTAGTGCTGTCATTAGGTACCCCTGTGCCGAAGACTTGAGGATAATTCGTCCCAGCAAAACAAACTTATGCCACCCCCCCCACACACACACGGTGACTAATGCGTCTTCCCAGAAAAGAGTAACAGATCACCGTTAGCTTTGGCTTTTAAGTACTCTTCGTTGATGGATGAAAGGGGCCAGACTCCAGTCGGGAACACACCAGTCTCGTATTCCACACACACACAAACACACACACGAGGCTGTAACACCCTCAATAATGTTAACGCTCGAGGAGCAGAGACGACCAGGGGAGAGTGGCTGGCGGGAGGTGAGAGGTTGCTGCTACTCGGTCTCACGAGGGAGTTATTACTGGCCCGACCCATGGTGGCACTCCGGGTATATCCTGTCATCCTGTGTGGCACCCCCAGCCCGGCCACACACACACACACACACACACACACGTACAGAGAGAGAAAAAGAGAGAGAGAGAGAGAGAGAGAGAGAGAGAGAGAGAGAGAGAGAGAGAGAGAGAGACGAGACGATTGTTCCCAGTCGAGAAGTTATCTTTAACTACAGGCCAGTAGGTCTCGTGGAAGGGCACACAGACTCTCTCTCTCTCTCTCTCTCTCTCTCTCTCTCTCTGTCCTTCCCCCCCCCCCCCTAGTTACAGTGTTAACCTGACGTCCAGTTCTCCCGATCGAACCTTCAGCTCACGTACCTTGGCATCGGCGCAAATGACACAGGGTATCATCTCTACTGTGTAAATCCTGCTGCTGCTGCAGTCAGGTCAGGTACTGAGTAAACACGGCCTGAACTAGACACACCAGGATGTGCGAGCGAATGCTGTCGTCTCCCTCCAGCTGACGCATCCTCGCTTCACCCCTCACAAAGGAATCTTCTCCCTTGACAAACACCTTCATTACACTCGACACCGCTGGCCTTTGACCTGACCCATAGGAGGCAATGAATGATGTTCACCGATGGAAAGAAAAATATGAGAAAATGAAACTGAAGATGAAAAACGTAATAATCACGAAGTGCTGAAGTTCACGTGTGGACACGGCGTGGGCTGTAGTGATGATAGCGTAGGTGGATAGTGATGACAGCGAAGGCGGATTGTTGTTGACCCTGGCGTTGACGGAAACCAGAGTCGGGCTGACCTGACCAGTTGACAACGACCAGCCAGTTTCTCAACCCGCGTGCCCGTTTGTGAGACTGGTAGGTAGTGTCACGCCACACCGGCCAGGCACTACGCGAGAAGCCCTGGAACCATTTCCCCTCTCGACGGTTGGTTGGCTGTGCTGCGTACATGTTGCGGTAATGGGAGAGCCCACACTGGCCACTAATCAGGAGAGTCTCCCGTCACCAGGTCGAAGTACAACCGTATAACTCCTCTAACAAGAGGGTACGACCCTCAAGCACGACAATACGACTTTTGAGCACAACAGTAGAACCTTTCAGGTATGATACCCTTTCACCTGACCCGTCAAGGAGGGGGGGTTTAAGGCCAGTCTAGCGCACCAACAAAAAGGTCACATGTCATGTTCGAGAGGCCGTCATGCAGCAGCTTTGCCGGAGTGGATGTGAACCACACGACTTGTTTCATGAGGATATTCTGAACAGTAGTTCTTGGCAGAGGGAAGTGCGCCGCGCGCGGTAAGGCGTGTGTGTGCCGGAACTTAGAAAGAGTGTCACCCTGAATGAATAACGTCCACACTTGCCCGTCGAAACCAAAGCAGTGTGTCTCCACGCTCCTGCCTGTTGTGAAAATGTTTCTCTTGTTGTATGGACGTTAGGTCTCGTATCAGAAGTGTTGCACTCAAGAATTCGTGTGTCGTACCTTATAAAGATGCGAGTCCTACACCTTGATATCCTTGTTCAGTCCATCATCCTGTACTGAGATGTACGAACGGTGACTCATCAGACAAAACAGTTTTACCACAAAAAGCTCAATATTTCAAATTGTTGGTATTTTTATTTTTTTTAAAGAGCTAGACTTGCGTCAGGTTTTTAGATTTGGATTACGTCAGTCTATGTTCTCTGTTTACAGGATATACCTTTGCATTGACTACCAGACTCAGTCTTCTAACTATTTAGTCTATAATTTGCAGTCTTTGACAGAGGAACATTGATATCAACCGTAAATCAGGGATACATTCCTTTACGTCATTGTTTGCTGGATTATTTCTTAGAAGATTATCAGAAATTATGTTACTTCTGTACGCAGTGTGTTCAGGGTGACATCAAGGTAGTTCAGCATTGTTGAAGCGACTGCATTTGTTGTGTGTGCTTTTAAGAATAATGTTATTAGTTAACAAAGAAGACTCGGGATTTTTAATTGATAATAACGTAATTAGGAATGGCGGTATCTATGTACAGCTGACTGTACCCGATGAATGTTTTTTTTCAGAGTCGTGGTCACACCTGCGTTACCACAGCTATTGCGTAGTCGGCCTACCGTGTCTGGCTGTCACCCTCCCTATCCTGTGGCTGTCCCTGGCCACCCCTCCCTCCTACCTGCTTAGTCTGACCACACCCTCTGCCACCTGTGGTAAGACGATCTCTGAGGAACCTGCGTCCGTCCACGTCCACAACATTCCTGCCAGCGGTGGTTCCCCCCACCCCCCAAGCGAACCTCCCATATAATTACAGAGTTACGTACTTCCCTGAGTACGTTTCCGAGTACACTACAGTACACCAGCCGCATCATTGTTGCCTTTCACTCTCCAGGAGATTGATCGTTCGCCCCCGAGGTTCGGTGCAGGTGTGTGCTGCGCCAGCTCCTCTGTCCCTCCTCGATAACACCAGCGGGAGTTCACTCTTGTCTCCTCACATCAGGCCCTTACATCAGGATGTCCACGACGTAAGAGCAAATCCGGTGGTGCCTTCCGCGATACTCCTCACGACTGACTGATGCTTCGTCGGAACTCCTGAAGGTTCCAGCTCCATTGTGTCTCGAGTGGAAACACCTCACCGCTCCACACACTCCAGACAGAGCTTTCCTACTGTACACCTGGTGAGAAGGGACATGTAATATGATCCGAAATTGCAGTCCATGTAGAGTCACCTCGATTTCCTTGCCTCTCAGAATCAGGCATGTTTGGTCGCTGGTTGTTACACGGAAATGACCCTCAAGAAATGAAATATGTTGCTCCTATTTGCATCAGCCTCTGTGCATTGTATTGTAAATTACGTGTTTACGCTTGTACATCCCACGTTGAAAACTGCCAGAGGCTGCCAACTACATGTATTAGACCTACTGCAGATTTGCTGCCGCCACCAAAAAGTAATGTCTCCACTGGAGAACCCCATAGAGGGCGCCACCCATACTTCCTGTTGACCCAGATATTCACGTCTCCCCGGATTCCTAAGAGGACGTTGCTGATCACGAGCACCTTGAGGACGAATCATGGTAAATTTACGATGCTGGGAGGCTGCCTTATTGTAATGGCATATGCTGTATGTTTGTTAACGTGTAAAACATTTGTAGAAATACGTAGTTTGCCAGTATTTGCCTCCAGTGGACCACTAGATTAATATTTCCATTGCATACCTGTAAGATGCCGTTGCATATTACAAGATGTTGCATACATGTAAGATACCGTCGATTGCAGGTGAGATATCACAGGTTGAACACGGGGTTATCATTCCCGTACACATTCTCAAGCATCGTTGTCTGTCAGTAATGATAAACGTTTAAATTGTGTTAGGCTCGTGGAGCGGTTGTAGCGATATCATTGCATGCACTGTTCACTACTTCGTTTCAATATAAATTATAACTTAATATCCATTCTTCATATATAGTCATGAGGTGTTCGCCGAAATGATGTAATTTATAGTTTTTTTTTTTTCTTCCCGAGGTGGTTACAGACATGACCAGTCACCCGGGCATTTCCTGCCTCCTACACAGTGATTTTATAATACCTGAAATCATGGTGACTTTATAGCTTTTATTGATGATCACTGGGATACAATGATTATAGAGTAAAGGAGAGGCGTCCCAGACAGACATATTCCAAGCACAGCACTTGAGTGTCAGGAATGACCACAATAATATTCCAGTAGTCACAAGAATTTGATGCCATCCCGGTTATCAGCAAGACCTGTTGCACACCACATTGGCCAGAAGTAGTGTGTGCTGGAGGATATGCTCAGCTGAATTCATAAAACAAGTCAGTCACCATGCAAGAACAGCGTATCTTTCACCTCAGCCAGTAGCAGTGGGCTTTTCGTCAGAAGAGAATGTCTTCTTCAGTACCCATAGAAAAACAGGTCATTGTTTTCAGGTGCAGTATGAAAACCTTGAGAGATCTGAAATGTTTTGGACGATAGAAAGACTAAGAAATGCAACTAAGGCCTCGAATCATCACGCAATGAAGTTATTGGTGGGAAAAAGTCATGACAAAAGACGTAGAATATGATAACACCTGTAGGAAGACCTACTTGAGGAAGACGGGTGAATTACATTGTACTTCAGAACAACATGAACGAATTAAACTAGTTATACACATTCAGGGCAAGACTGTTAGTAGCTCGCGGCAGGAAGCTCTGGTGTTCCTCCTCAAAAATAATATGGGTAAGTTGTTGGAGTGTAGTGGGTGAGACACACGAGCCAAAAGATCTGCAGTCACAAATGTTTCACCACAGGGGTAGCTGGTGCCGGCCTCAGGGTTGTGTGTACTAGCTGCTGGCCAGTGGCTGTGTCTGTGGATGACTTGGGAGGACGAAGTGACGGGGAATTACCCAGTCACTAGTCCCGAATGTCAAAGAAAATTGGAAATTGAATTTCAAACCTTGAATCCTCATTTGGCAAAAATGGATGAGGCTAAGAATATTACTAACTGATATCTAGAGCTGTCATCCACTCCCTGGCAAGGTTCACCACAGAGTACCAGTGGAAAGCGAGAAATACAAGTTTATTCCACGACAGAAGATGATTTGTTTCATGACGGGACGTAGAGGAATCATGACGTACCGCCTGAACAGGTTCGGACTCTAAGCCACCGATGCTGTTGTTGAGCATAGTGAAACTGCAGTAGCTACCAATATGCCTGAGAAGGAGAGAAGCACTCCATATAGATTAATGCCTCTGTTAATCTTATCCACAGGACATGCCTTTAATAGCTTTGTCAAGAGAATAAAAACACTAGATACGTATCATAGTCCGCCTGGCGCCCAGGACATACTACAGCGCACTGTGGAGGACGTGGCCACAACCCTCAACAAAGCCGGAATCTCGATGGTAGAAAACCGGTAAATGGCGGTTGGACCGAGACAAGACTCACCAGCAGAAAGAAACACAAGGAGCTGATCACACTGCAGACACAGATGTTGAGAACTTGATGGTTAATATATGTGTGTGTTTATGTGTGTCCATCAGAACCGAGGAGGACACGTGTCAAATGTAACCAAAGGGAACAGATTCACAGATTCCCCACACACTGTTTGGGAGAGGATTATACACCTGTGTTCTGTAAGCACGGAAAAGTAGAGGAAAGTTCAAGCCGAGTTGCACCAAAATCTCTTAAAAAGAAGGGAAGATCCCTGCATGTGGAGAAGGAGCTGCGGCCAATGCACACGCCGCGACATACCAACTTGTGAATGACGCTCCCGTGTGGCATGGCTCAAGTGCTCTCATCACAGCAAACAGTCTTCCACAGCAGACGGTATCATATGTGGATCACCTAGGGAAAACCATCAACGAGACGGGAGATGTTGCAAGCAACAAAGATCATTTCGTTGCAGATGAGTGCTAGGAACATTCCCGTCACGTTGAGACCTTGTGGTAGCCAAGCCTGCAATACACACGGTATTATGCGTAGGCCGCAGCAATCAACAGGCCATCTGTATTCCTCGGAGTATTCCACACTGTGTTGGCTCACTTCAGGAACCTTGGATAGCATCCGAGTGCTTCAGGTAGGGACCGTGTGCTTGTTGAGAGTGCCTGTCCGGCAGTAGGGTATCTAGATCATTATCTGACAAGAACATTTTTCAAGAAAGCCAAATGTCTTAACACAGTGTTCGTTTCAGAACTCAGAATTAGGCATTACCAAACACCAAATGTCCCATTTAGGACACATGCACCACGTACTTAATGGCCTGCCACCTGTTGCGTTACCCGGCTAGAGAATATAGTATAAAACATTCATGGAGTAATATGACGCGTTCTTCCAAGACACCATTGATATGTAACACAGAGGCAACTGCGCAGTTCCTCTTCTTATTTTACATAGTGTTTGAGTTGGACTGTTGTTTGCTATCACAGCAGATTATCTTGATCTGGTCTTCAACAACTTAGAGCAGATGATCCCTCTGTATTTTGCAACAGGATGTGATAGCTGCGTTTGATTATTGATGACGCTCCTCTGCTGAATTTGTTAAAGAACATGGGATGAAAGCCTCCCTGGTCTACGGGCAAAGCTGGAAGATTAAGCCCTTAGCAGCGCACGGTTATAGCGACGGTTCTTCAGCATTGGCGTGAACTCAACTCTCGAGAAATGGTCAGCGTCGATCCAGGCTCGCAGGGTTGGATGATAAACACAAGGAGGTGAAAAGCTTCTGCAGAACACCCGCTGTGGTTTTAAGCAGCCTTATGGAGAAGACAGATCAAGTCATTGCAGAGGAAACCAGCCTGGAGTTCAAACATTTCAAAAAATAGGAAATATACCCTCAACTTGAATTAGTTGCTCTGTGCAATAGATTGAACAGAATCAACGATGAATCCTGTCATTAGTGGACTCAAGGACTCAGAACTATACCGCAATAGGCAATGGGAATCTAGTGTCGCTAGTAGCAGCACAAGACTGCCACAAGTAAGCAAGACTGGAACAGAGTGATCTGATGAATTCAGAGACAGATGTTTAAATCAAGTCTCAAGGATTGAGGCCCTCTGTGAGCCGATGGAAAATCAAGAACTACAGCTCTGACGCGATACCAGTAAACATCCAGAACAAAGAAACGAAGACGATTATTGAATTGAATGGTCTCGTGACCTCTATAGACGACATCTGTACCTTGTGGTGGCCAAGAAGGTAAACCTGGCAACAATTCTTGTTTATCCTGGGGACGCCAGTACCCCGCTCCCTTGAAGATGTTTATTGATCTATGAACAGAACTGTTGAGGCCACACTTTTGAGGGAAAGTCTCGGCAAGACTTAATAGTATACAGTTTCTGATCACATGAATGTTACTGTTCTTGGTGCAACCTGTATGATGTTGCCTTGACGCTGCTTCCTGTATGATGCTGCCTGTATTTCCCCAGTGCGTACAGTATCAGACTCGCCAATGAAGGTTCACTGGGATGGAAATGGCATTCTGACCCTTGCTTGCAGCACACCTACGCTGGACATCCACACTACAACGTCGTCACAATAAAACCCTTCAGTAAAAGTTTTTGAACAGGAGAGAAAGGGGCAGGCGTCATCGTTCAAGACAAAGCTTTTGAGCTTATAGGAATGGCAGTCAGACAATTGCCGGTCCATCGTAAGGGAAAGAATAAAATGTCTCTTCTAAAGAGTGAGTGAAACCTTATTTGAATACAGATTGGAGTACGAGTATAAGGCCAGGAATGAGTGGAAGGTCTTGGAGGGTGAACACACGGTATCCGACACCAAACATGGTGTAGTACATCAAGGGTGTGTACAACAGTAATGTTTGTGAGGACTGCAGTGTTGTGGTGCGAGGGAAGATGGCACAGACATTCTCATCACTCTCCTTTATCATACAGATTTAAACGATGCAGTTAGCCTCTACATGGATGGAGGTCATTCAAGAAACAAAACAGCGTGACACAAACATATTGCCCTCTTGACTAAGTAACAAGTACAGGTGGTTAGGTTCAGTACTACCTGTTTATGCTGCGTGGAGGGGTGACCACTGCGTTGCCTTTAAAGTAAAAAGGAAAGGTCAGACTTCTTGCTGTTATGGAAGAAAATGAACAGCTCACTGTAGCACAGAGTGGACTGAGGTGTGGGGAAGTGTATCGCAAGAGCCTCAGGAAGACGTTAAGGGTTTGTGTGTGCGCTGTACGGTTAGAAAGTAAATGATGTTACCGCAGCTGGTTATGACATTTTAGGTTACCACAGTTGGGTATAACATCTTTTGTTACCACATCAGGGTTTAACATCTTTGTGTAAAAGACAAACCCAGTGAGACATTTACAGGTGCAGAGCCCAGCACTTTACCACCTTGTCGGTGTTCTCAACAACAATACATGCCGAAGGCAAACAATATTTTGTTGTTGTGAACAAAATTGAAAGACGTGATACGACACAGTTAGGACATGAAGATTGTGCATGAATTTTGAAGCTTTATACAAAATTGAGCTATGTACATACGTTGGATGCTCGTCATGGATAAAAGTCTTTGTTAAAACTGGGCCTGAATTGAAATATAGAGAGAGGAATAAGAGGGAAGAAAAAGAGACAAGGGAAAGTATTTACGAATTTTGGAGAAAGTGAAAAACCTGTAATATGAAATGCGCCAGGTCATAGTTGTTGGGACAAGCATGAGATGGTAGAGAGTTCCAGAGCTTCGACGTGTAGGGAAAGAAAGAGTTATCAAAACGACCCACCCTTGAGTACTAACAGTCACACATCAGTCATGTGCCGCAGCAGCTTGCCGAGTATTGCGTGGTCTAGTTAGTGGTGGGGGCACACAAGCAGACAGTTCTCGGGAGCAAAAATGTAGGACTATGCAGTAAGATGTCAAGACCCGTTGCGTACATCTTTACCCATATACGTATATGTGTGTGGCATTATGAAATTATTAGCGAAGGTGAAAAGCAGTTGAACATGTGTAGGAAATCAGTGTGAGATAATTATGACATCGCCAGTGTCTCTAATTTTACATATTTGTTCAAAATATCACATTCCAATCTTTGAAAAACATGAATAGTTAGTGAGGTTAAACCTTTATCATTAAATGATTGTCTCAGAGGTTACTGAATGTGAGATGTTTCACAAGCTCACACATAACAGTGGAGTTGAGATAGACTGGATAAGAGTTGATATTCCAGCGTGAAGTTTTCGATCGATCTCCAGGACATTTCTGGCGTATGGCGTGTTGTCATGAGGACGGATATTACAAGGTGATGCGGGGTCCGTACATACACGACCCTTTGTGACCCCTGTAATCCTTTTGCGCTACCGCTCGCAGGATGAGTATGGGGTGCACAATAAATTTGCCGGGGTTTTCCCGCCACAAATCAAAATCGAGCGACAGATCTGAATGCTACCCACTGTCCCAAATGCATATTAGTGGTCAGGCATTCTTGATTTGATGAGACGGACGGACGAACGTGGTTCCCGGAGCGATGGTTGCTGGAGCTAAATTTTGTAATGCGACGCCGCGCGGAAGGAGTAGGCGGGCGGGGCACATGACTGCTGGCGGGGCCGTGGGGAAGACTCGGGCATACGTGGCCAGGACGGGAGGAAGGGACGCGCATACCAGAACTGCGGAGGCCTCGCGCTGAAGGACACCTGCGTCTCTGGTGGTGGTGGAGGAGCTGTGTTCTCCTTCATACTTGACGTGTTTCTCTCACTGGAATATTAACTACGGTTATTTATGCCAATACATTATTAAAGACAGGAAAGGAAACAGTACCATAAATTTTTTTTGTTGGCTTCATTAACATCTGAAGCACGGCTGTAGGACCCTTGGGTACTATGACCTGACCCGTAAGAGGTCATGAAAATGAAGGGTTGCGCTCTTGTTATCAATGGGATGATGGTGATAGGAAAACAGAGGATGATGAAACTAGCTGGCAGGAAATTGTTGCAGTGGCAGTCGTCACGGTGACAGTAACGAGGTGCTCAGTGCTGCTTGGGTCAGAGTGACTTGTCACTGCCTCCCGGGTCATACTGATTGATTGATCGCTGCTCTGTAGGTCGTAGTGATTGATCACTGCTGCCTATGTCATGGTGACTTGTCACTGCTGTCTGGGTCATAGATATTGGTCACTGCTCCCACTGGGGTTGGGTGGATGTGCCTCGAGACGTCGCAAGAAGACTTGCTCGAGACGCACCAGCGGTCAGACAGATGAATAATGACCCGGGGAAATCCTAACCTTACGAAGCTGGAAATGAACTGAATGGGCCAGACTGGGAGTCCAACGCTGGGGACAACGTATGACGCGGTCCTCTGTGAGGAGAACGTTGTTGACGTCACTCCGCAACTTGTTCCCAGACAAAGACACGTAAGAAGGGTAGTGAGGTAAGCACATTACATGTTAGTCATCATTGAAATTGCCTCCAGATACGGTACATGGACACAAGAGATGTTAGTGAAGATCAACATGACGCGAGTATATTCAACCCAAACTGGATTGTTCCCTACCAGTCTGGTTTCCACATCTGAGGAGCCACATGGAAAGACTGGAGAAGGTCCAGAGGAACGCAGCAAGAATGGCATCAGACTTGACTGGAGGGAATGACAATGACCTTTCGTCTCTGGAAGAAAGAAATGTAATTGGAGACGTAAAAACCGCAGTGAAATTCCCGGGAGAACACGATAGCATTATCGAAATGCCCTTTTTTTTTTCAAGCAAGAAAAGAATCCAGAACAATAAGACATATGTGGGACAGGAGCAAGTAAGAGCGACTACCCAAGGAAACTTCAAAAGCCTGTGTTAAGAACTGTTGTGAGGATTGGAGATGGGGGCCCGCGGAGACATATGTGGTACTCTATAACTTAGATGGTACATACCCCAAACCCACAGTATACTGCACCTACACACGGTACAATACAAAAACATACGGTAAAGTACAACACACACACACACACACACCCACTGTTCTACGCTGCCACTGACACAGAACGCTAGTACCACTTATGCTTAACACTACCAGCACCTGTGAGAGAGGTGAGGAACTGTGAAAGGTCAGAGAGCCTATGAGAGACGAGGGCTTGTCAACCTTAAGTGTGTGTGTGACTCAGGATTGTGTTTTTCTTCCGTCCCGTTATTAACTGTAGCACTTCTCAAGGCGACTCCACCCGCTTTATCATAATAATCATGCCATTTACAGAAACTGGATGAATTTAAAAAAACTAGACGACTTGCACGAGTCATGTTTGTGTACATTACGCGTGTAAAAATCCGGGAGTTATAGTACAGCTCAATAAAATAGGATGCTAGGAGTCTGCCGTAACTGTAGTAAACACAAGTCACGTGAGAGAAAAAGTATAATAAAGACTCGACTTTATATATATATATATATATATATATATATATATATATATATATATATATATATATAAAAGCTTGATGTTCAGTTGGCGGAAGGACTAGGCTTTCTGCTTGACGTTATCGTTTTGGGTGGTCAGCCTCGTCTGGCCTCGCTTGGTGGTCGTCCTCGCTACCTGCCACCTCCATCTCCTCATCACAAGTTATTGATCAACAATTAACACTTTCCACATATTCACAAGATATTCTACAGAAGTCTTTGCCTTCGGATATTCTGTATGGCACACACACACACACACACACACACACATATATATATATATATATATATATATATATATATATATATATTTTTATTTTTTTTTTTATGTTGAAGGCTCCAGTCACGGACAAAAGTCCACATCAAGGCCGGGCCCTAATTGAAATATAG
>JAYMFT010070635.1:0-14594 GCA_038088735.1 Panulirus argus
ATCCACCGACGACATTCCAGCATCCTGGAATGTGTTATCCACCGACGACATTCCAGCATCCTGGAATGTGTTATCCACCGACGACATTCCAGCATCCTGGAATGTGTTATCCATTGACGACATTCCAGCAACCTGGAATGATATCTACTGAAGACATTCTAGCATCCTGGAATGTCTTATCCACTGACAACATTCCTGTGTCCTGGAATGTGTACGATTTTGTTTTCAGTCATTACACAACTTGGGCGATGATATAACGCTTCAGGCCACAAGAATGCTCTCTGGTAAACAATCATCTGATCTTCACTATCAAATTCTAGAAACTTTTTCATACTTGAACTGGAATGTGATGTGTAGATAACCTATACCCTATCCCTGGCAGGCTTTGAAGATGAGCTATAAAATGAAACCAATCTTAAACAGCTTGTGAGAATACTTGATGGTTTCTATTACGCTCTTCGTTTCTTTTAAGCTTAAAGAGACAGAAGTTTCCTCAGTCTTTCAAAAGCCGTAGGCTTCTCCTCATCATCTTATTTGATACACGGTTCTGTTCTCCAACTATGGATTCCATACTAATGATGCTTCCCGTAGCACTAGTATGCTGTCTGAGCCTTGCAACCATCCCCAACTCAACGTCCGTCATCTTGCTTCTATGAGCAACGTCACGTGTAGAATATAGATTAATGTAGTCCGTACTCAGACTTCCCTTTGATCCGTAGATCCGATAATCTAGTTTCGTCTAGAGGGTTTGAACTGATAACAGATCAACCTGTTTTGAAAACAGCTCATTAATCAGTACTTAATTATATAGTCCTCAGTTCTTAGAACATGTTAGTGAAATGTTCAGAAAAGTTTGAAGTGAATCATAGTTCTTACAGTGTTATGATGATTCTTGTTATCTGAACATTTCTCTCTTTCAATTCTGCGCCAGTCTCACTTTGGCACATAAGTTATATATAGAGGCGATCAATACATGTTGCAAGATGGAGGTTTGCTAAGGTCCTTCCTTGACATTCTGCCGCACATGTATAACCGTCCATTGTACTTTCTACCGCCGGGAATAGTTTCGTATTTAAGAAGGAGTGACATCTCACAGACTACTTGTCTGTGAATCAGGCATCTGTGCAGGAGAGAGCTAAATGCTTTGGAGACATCGGAATGAGGGAAAATCATCGTCTTTGTTGATGGCAACGGCCTTTGTAGCGATCCTGATCACGAGTTGTCATATTCATTTGCTTGTCTCTCGTTGTATGGCCTCAAACGTCATCCAAAAAATCTGCAACTCCATCAACTTGTGGACATGATTTGTGAGAGACACAGGCAAGGATCTGCCAAACTCTGCCAAGCGTTCGAAGAAGAATCCAAGCTGTTTAAGGTGCGAGAAGATCCTTTCTGAGATCATTTACTCTCGTACCAATGACTACAGATTCCCATGTTAGGAATGAGCTTAATCACTCTCTTCTCCATCGTCGGGTGTGTCGGGGTGGAATAATCATTCACTGGTGAGGGACTGGGATGATGAGTGTTTAGCTGCAGGCACAGTTGCTGTCATTCCTCACCAGATATAAGTTCTTGGGTCAGTTGCCAACCCAAGGAGGTCGAAGTCCTCATAATCGTCGTCTGGTTAATGGTCATCGTACACTTTCCTCAGGTACGTGGATCTTATTCACACTCCTCTGAAGTGGTCACTAATCTGAAAGTTCCTCTCGCTAATAGTGTCCATAATTCTCTAAGTTATTATCAGGTCGTGGATGCTTTTTTCCCTAAACTCAGTCACTGAGGATTTTTTTTTTCTTTTGGTGGGGGGTTTAGAAATATTCATTGGCTGCTGATATTGCAACAGTACCTAACTCACGTCTCTCATGGTATAACCTTTTTCATATACGAGACAATTAGTGCTGTCTTTGTTGAGTTATTTGTCCACCATCTCATAGATATGTCTTTTCTGCCACGAGGATGGAAGTACGGTGACACAATTGACATTCTGTGTAACTAGATGTATATAAGGTGGCTGACTGCAGTCACCTGCATTTCCCTGTGTACAACTATCTGACTAGGCTAAGGTTTGCTTCCTAGTCTTGGCAACTGAGGGAACGTAAATCTGGATCTCTCGTACCTCAACATCATCAGACCAAATCCTTAAGAGTTGTGCTTACATTCAGAAATTCAGATTCTTCTGAATATCGGGTAACTTGAAATGCAGATCTGGAACAAAATAGGGTATCCTCTTACATTACGAGGCCGTAGTCCTTACCCGTTCCAGACTGTGCCCACACATGGGGGTTGTATATAGTTTATGTCCGTCGTGGAGCAGTTGTGCACTCAGAACAAAGTGCTCGTTTGTTCCTGGGTCTCTCTATTGCTCTCGTCGAATGGGTTCGTTGCCCTCAGACTCCAGGGGGATGCTGGGTCTTCGACCGCTGGAAGCGAGAGGGGTCAGACCAAGCGAATGAGTGTGAAAGTGATGATCTCTGCTTTTGCGGAAAATGACATCTTAGATAAAAGAAGGAAAAAAAAATAATGAGGGTGCCATCTCTGAGGAAATATGAATATAAGACGTTTCCCATACTGCATAAAAGAAAAAAGCTCGTAATTCTTGCGAATCAAAACATGATGTGTGTTATACTTCCGTTTTATGTGACTGTGGCTTGATGAGTTTTAACATAGATACGATTAAGATAAGTGAAATCAAGTACAGTGAATAGTGTTAGCAATGATCATAATATGCACAAAAATAGATGAAAGAGTGGATGCCAGAATAATATATTCTTTCCAGATCATCATCACAATAATTCGATCGTATGAAATATTGCGCAAACATGAATTACGTTCAAAATGATTCAGTTCACATGGCTGGTACATCACTTTGATATCCGAAGACAATCTTTATCTCCACGTCTTTGTTAAACATACGTTTTCTCTTGTGTGTGGAGCAGGTCAGAGTCTTCATCAGATGTTCGACATTATACCTATTTGGTGTACATAGATGTGCAGTCTAACAGGCCCAAGGTCTTTTTTGTACACAAAGATGCAACGTGTGCATTAAGTCCCGCTGTTTATTAAGTGAGACCAGGTTACTAACTTTCACATATGATAAATTCATTTAAAGCATAGTTTCAGATTCAACAACTAATGTTCTTAATGGAAAAATACATGATAGAAGAGACTTAATATCATTTATGCAATCAAGCAATCCCAACATGGGTTCGTGATACGACTACGTGATTAAACCAGCAATCGATGTCCTATTCGGGACACTCATTATCAGCGTGGAAGGAGTTCAGCATCCCTGTGGTGTACGTTGAGTTTCCGCCATAGAAATCCTCGGTGGCTGGGTGAGAGGAGGATATAATACATAGGAAAGCCAGATAACAGGTCTGTTGGTCTATGAAGAGGCTGTACGCTGGAGGATAGAGTATTTGTACTGTTTAAAGGATATAGTCCAAGAATGTGACAGGGATAATAGAATTAGAGAAGAGAGTGAGGGAAAGGAAACTGCTTGCAGTTCATAGACAGAGTATAAAGAGGTGACGCAGCGAAGCCAGGCTAGACTTAGATTACCAATTACTGCAGCAGAGGGTGTAGTAATTGAATCTACCTTGGAGAGATGCCTTGGGCGGTGGCATGGTAGATGAATTATGTAGCAGTCACTCTCAAATTATCCTTGAAATACGTTTATAAAAGAGATGTTAAAAGACTTAGCTACCAGTTACCCAGTGTTTTTTTTTTCCTCGCTATTTTGACACACACACACACGCACACACAAGAGATGAGGGGGGTCCCATGAGCGTAAAAACGCCCTCCCCGAACAGTAAAAAAAACAGGTAATCACACATGTACACATATCAGTGGAGTCAAATACACTGGTCTACACGAACGCGTGAGCCCCAAATGCAAAGCAGAGATAGAGGGACACAGATGCTCACCCACGTACTGTGGCGCAGTCGGTCACAGCATAATGCTGCTGCACGCTGTGTTCGGCAGCACGCCGGCATTACCAAACTTTGTATGCTAATGAATACATTCAGAGTCTGATCAAAGTTATAGAGTGCTGTTTCCTGATGGTTAATTATTACCAGGGCTGCACGGAGGCTGCCGATGGGTCAGGGTTCGTGTGTGAGAGTGTGTATGTGTACATACTCTTTGTGTGTGTGTGTGTGTGTGTGTGTGTGTGTGTGTGTGTGTGTGTGTGTATGTGCTTATGTGTATTTTTGTAAATATGCTGTTCAATATATTCAATGTGTGTTTCATTATGTGTCTGTATATATGTATATTTGATGTGTGTATAGGTAAGCTAGTATGTAAACGTGTGTCTGCGTGAGTTTTACACTCGTGTTGTCCCGTCTCTTAACCTTGTGTGTATGTATCGTGTCTTTGCTGCTATATGAACACACACACACACAAAGGAACGCCATCCAATTAACGACCAAGATTATGCAGAAACTATTCATCGTATACATAAGAAGCAAAATTGCGTAACTGCTGTGTTGTCTGGCCACCATCCACAAAAAAAAAAAAGTTGAAACTGTTGAGTTGGAAAGAATTCAGAAATAATTCACAAGCAAAATCGAGGGAATGGAACAAAGGATTACCGGGAAAGACTGAAAGAATTCTAACTGCACAACATAGAAAGAAGATACAGATTCATGATAGAGAGAACTGGATGAAGAAAAAAAATGTGATAACATCGAGGACTTCACGGCCTGGTAGACTCGAAACAACTGAATCTAAACAAAAGTAAAAAAATCTCTTTTGCCACGGCGAATAGGCGCTGAGCAATTGTTTACGAGAATTAAACGAAAAAAGATAAGAGACCATATAGAAAAAAAAAGAGGAAGAAGAAGTAAACACGTCGTAATCTAAAAGAAGATTAGCCAAAATGGCAGGGAATTGCTCCCGACGAGCCGAAGAAAGAAGACTGTGTGTTATGTGCGTGGCCATCACTCTCTCCATCCCCGCCTTCCTTGGGCAAAAACCGGTCGTAGGGACTTGTTAGATCTCTCTCTCTCTCTCTCTCTCTCTCTCTCTCTCTCTCTCTCTCTCTCTTATCATCTACGATGTGAGGGATGGAACAGGAGATTGAAAATCTCGCATCCGCAACAGAAAAAGGGTGGCAGACAGTAAGGGAAGAGAACTGCGTATTGCCCAGACAGTACGTGTCTGTCGGGTGTGTGTGTGTGTGTGTGTGTCTGGCGCTGCTTTGGGCCGCCGCCAACACACGCTCATCCACCTACAGCCACGAGTGGACACTTAAGCGTCCGGGTTTTGGTCAAGGTGAGGCAGGTGGGCGCGTTCACACTCCTCTCCCCTCTAACCAATACCCTCGTCTTGCCTCTCCAATTTTCCCTTCAACACATCCGCCTCTCTCCCGCTTTCATAGGCCTCTTCTCTCCTCCTCCTACTCTCTCTTTCTCTCTTCTTCGCCATCTCCTCTCCCCTCCTCTACTATCTATCTCTCCTTACCCATCCTGTTCACCACCTACCATACTCTCCCTGCCTCACAGGTTAGGGCAGGTCGTGGATGTCTCGGACTGTGCTTTCTTGCTGGAGTGGTAATCTGCTGGTGTTCTGACTCTTGCTAGCGTAACTGTTGCTGCTACTGTATCTATTTTATGCGTAACTGCGGCTGGCTGCTGCATCTGTTGCTTGTCTAACTGTTGCTGCTGTATCCGTTGCCGGTGTAACTGCTGATTCTTTTGCTGTACCTGTTGCTGGTGCACTTGGTAACGTTGCTGTTCTATCCGTTGCTGTTACTGTAACGACTCCACTCTTGCTGTCTAATTGACCCAAGAACAGCTCCCCATCTCTAATTAACTTAGCCGGTGTTAAAAGCAGCTGCGGTTTCTTCATTTCATTCGCTAAACAGTATCCCAGAAAATTACAATGAACCCATTATGCAAACCTGGTACTTTGTGGTATATGTTTAAACTGTTATTCATGAAAATAATCTCCTTCCTTGCTTTCTGTTTGTCTTTCCTAATTCAGGCTGTCTGTATTGTTATCTTGAAATATTCCGGCGAATATATTTTTCTTTTCCTTTCCTTCTAGTGTTCTGTGACTTGATATTACGTTATCTTTATATAAATGTATATATTTTAATAGTTTCTATTAGAATCATTATTTTCTATCTTTCGTCCGTTGATATCAGTTTGTACTGATTACGTGTACTTCTTTCGTCGTAATAATGATATGTAAAGGTTCCATACGTGGAGATAATGCTCTTAAGACGATGATTCGGTTCGCTGTTCATCCACCTAGTTAAGGAAAAATGAGCAGAGGAGATCCGTTGGATAACACCACCGTAAATATCCGTTTGCCAGATTTTAGACTCAAGTAAAGACTCTACGCCAATGCAGTGTATTTCCGTGACCCCCTCAGGATAACGCTGCACCGCTGGGTAGATATTTGTATCTAGTCTCTCAGTCATGGCCAGAGGACTACAGCAGACTGGAGAGCACTGCTTGGCATCATCCCCCGATTTCAACATAACAGAGATTGCATAATGCTCTTGGAAGATTACGACGCCTGAGCCAAATGTGTCTGTCCAATTCTCTGGTTATGCATAAGGCTTCGCTGGGCACAACAGACAGTGTTCGCCGTCTGTACGAGCAGCCTGATGAGTACTGCCTGCTGAATGCCATCAGGAATACCTTATTCAGAAACGACAATAGGAGGACTTCTCACTGTTGGGCTGTCCCAGTACAGTCGTAAAGGAACTCCAGCATCCTCGAAGCGGGCCTGTCAATGCCGTCATTCTAATCAATCTAAGTTAGTCACCGCGGTACGCTGAGCATTGACAAAGGCTGCTTGGAAATGGAAGGACAACATTTTAACGAACTCCAAAATCGATCTCGGTAGGCAACCGATCCCCCAAGACTGCTTCCCTCCCACACCGTGTGTGTGACAGATCCTCTCTCGTCACCAAGGTACGCAATTTGATCAGGAGAATGACGAGACTGTGCACTGTGCTGTTGATGACAGTGCTTGGCGGGTTGGATACGTAATGATAGTGCACACCATTAACACTGGTGCCGGCGTCCAAGAATAGTGAGGCATTATTTTACAGCTCTGAAAACACGAGTGTGTTATCTGCCGAGATGTCAGAGTGCACTTTGTCGCTAGGAGGAGACATGTATTCGTCCATCATAACAGCTTCCATTACTTTTTCCACAATCGCAGACATCAGCGTCAGGCAGATCGTCTTCATATTTGGTCGTCCACTCTCCAAGCACGTTTTCGCGTTCATGTTTTTGCACAATATTCCAAAGTGCTTGAACGTTACGGGGAGGTATACATTGGCTCTAAGCCGATCTCAAGGCAAGATTAAGACCCATATATGTTATTCTTTACTCTAGCAATGTCTTTACGCCACCTGCGCTTAGGAAGGTAGTCAGTGCGCCAGATCTGTTACCATTCATCGAACTGGGCGAATTTGCTTTCTTGAAAGCATTACTTTTATAATTTCCTCAAATTCTTGGGCGTTTTCTGTGCTCGATCGACCGGGAACATACTGAAAAAAAAATCTCCAAGTTCTTCGTTAGATATATTTTTTTCGTTTTTTATTAATAATTGTTCCTTTTATAAGACCACAAATCTGCATTTTATATATGGTTTATGACCATGGAATGGAGTTCTGCCGCAGGACTGAAAACCTCTCATAAACACCATTTCCACTGGTATTCATATTTCTATGGAATGAATCAAACCTTACGTTCGACACCCTTCCTAAAATTTTCTTTTTTCAATCTCTTACTCTCCCGACACAGCGGTTCCTCGAGTGCGCTTCTCTGTCCCGACCTCAAACACGTTGCCAGCACGACCCCCCCACCCACCCCCGTCGTTCCATCGGCTCTCCCCGTCAGCAGAACCTCCCTCTACACCCTCACCCTCGCCAGACAATCCAGGCACGCCCTCTCCGTCACCCTCCCGCTTGGCTCGCCGCTCACGTTTTCCATTGACAGAGAATGAGGGCGGGAGGTCTCCCTTTGCGAGACACGCAGCGACCCTGGGACACGCGGCCGGAATGGCCGTTCCAGAGCAACTCCGCTTATGACACTGTTTACCTCGCCACTTAAGGCGCGGGTGTCTCTTTTAGCATCCGCCGTACGTGTATTGTACGGTACAGGGATGAGAGTTGTCGCTCTCGTTTTAGAATCCCACGAGAACCTAAATGGAAGGTGTTCTCCATAAAGACCGTTCAAGCGGAGTGCCCCTAGGAGGAGGAGATGGGTCTGCGTCGTTCTTGACCTAGTTCGAGGTACAACATAGTCACGCACACACACACATACATACGAATTTTCAAGAAATGGGGCCCCACGAGTGCAGGGCTCCCTCCCCATACAGTACAAATAGATAATTACAATACACATACGCAAAGTAAGAAACGTGAGGTAAGACACGCGTAGATACTTGTTCCATAACCGGGTAGTGGACATGCTGAACAGGCGAAGTAAAGATGAAGTGAATGCAGAAAACAGAGGAACACCAGACAGTTTGTACGATGCAGATGCACAGATAAGTAATCTAACAAAGGTAATCACGCACACCTGCAGCGATACACTTACGCAAATACATGCACACAAACACACGTGCAGTTACCAAAACAAAACATAAACTGTAATTGTAAAGACGCAGACACATAAAGAATGCACACGCCTGAAGATACACATACCTACACACATTTACAAATGCACATATACACACAAAACACCCACACACAAATAGACAGAATCTCGCACGTTAATATTCATCATCAACTGACAACAAACACACGTAATGAATTACGTAAAGGGTCGTGTCACAATCCAGCAGAAACAAAGGAGACGACGTTAAAACACCCCTGCATAAGAGACAAAGTGCATTACGAAAATCGTAAATTGCTCAGACGCGAATGATGATGAAGATCATGTAATGAGGAGGTTTAGACCAGATACAGAAAAATTCTACACAATGTCAAGGATGAGGAGGAAAACACCCGAGATGGAGATGTCACGGAGGCTATGGCCTGTAGCCGAGCTGTACGTATTCAAGGTCACGAGAACTAAAACATGATTTACGACGCTTTCAGGAAAATGTGGAAGACCACTATGAATCGTTGAGGAGGCCGAGGTATCGGCGCTCGCCGAGTGATTCTTGCAACGTACACCTGCTCGTGATGTGTGGATATTAGCCTAGGACGTGCGTAGGGTCCTGCGTGTGTGCTGGAGAGGAGTGGGAGAAAATTCTTAAGGGGCGATGAAAGGAATGACGAGATAAAGGAGACTATGAGAGAGAGTGTGTGTGTGTATTATCCAGACCATCACCTGACAGGTCAGTTGTCAACATTTGTAGTAATATGATGAATAGATCAGAACTGGTATTTGATCCGTTGAGAAACGTTAACAATATACTTAGGAAAGAAATATGCAAGATAGAGCCATAAGGACGTGAGAATGATAATTGAAAAAAAGAAATCAGTGATATATAAAAGTTCAGTTCCTTTATAAAAAAAAAAAAAGTCCAGTGGGCCCCCCTTTTTTTCTATTTTACCTTTTTTTTTTCTTTTTCTTAGTGAAACTCAACTCCTCATTAGAAGTCTGGACGTGAGAAGAATACGGCGCGTCAAGGATCCTCCTGGGTTGGATGGTGGAGAGTCTAGGATTGACAGACATTTGGAGGCCACAGACTTGCCAGTATTTACAGTGGTAGCCTATCCAGCAATTACCGCGTCATGCTGAGAAACTGAACAGGTTTCTCTGAAGGTTTAGGACACTCAGAATGTTGAAGTTATATTGATCACACACTCACAGTGAGAATCTTTTGGTCATTACACCTTCAGGAGACTAGGGTCTCATACTGCAGGATATGAATGTAAGAGGTGTTTAAACTATCATTGACGCACGTGAAGAAGGTGTTAAGGATTTCATTTTTATATCTGTTGGTCGACTTTGATGGCCCCAGCAATCGATTTGTAATAACCCCTTTTGTTGGTCTTCCGATTTAATGAGTGACCGATTTAACCAGTCGAATCCAGTTGCTAAGGTGAACTTGACACGATCCACTGGTGACGGAAACGGAACGTAGATTCAGTGGTGGATCAGGCATTCAGCGATATACACTGCTGTTTCTCGTGTGTTTGATATAAGATCCAGAGTAGAAGTAACACAGCAATAAGGTCAGGGCGAAGTGAAGGCCACCAGGACTGTCGGCAGAAATTAACTGTAGAACTAGAATAACTGATTTCAGTAAATCGCATCGGAACAATAACGCAAACTGGATCATGCTTTTAGACGAATAAACAGCTGGAAAAAAAAAAGGGTAATTTGTTGAGTAACTCGTAGGGAGCTTAGTGAGTGGTACGAGTAGGTTCAAGCTCTCGTTCTTGTCAATGATGAATATTGTTGCCTAGATTCTTATAGAGTTTGAGGGTCAGTGGTAAGTCTTTGCCCTCCCACTTTTACCGTTAATATTCCTTCATGTCTCTGATCTTCTCCACCAACACGGACGGCGTCGAAAGGATGGAATGGACTGGGCGTAATCCAGAGTCACATATGGGAAAATGGCACCAAAGAAATCCGAAAACAAGGGTCAGAATTTCATCTTTCTCAGCCAATTTCGAGAACGCCCTCTTCAGGAAGACTTCGTCGTCATTGCCGGAACTAGTTGAGAAGAATTTATTCCCGAGTCTTACTTTCAGTCCTCGTTGCTGCCTTTCACCCACTCACAGGACTGTTGCTGTTTGCATTCTTTCGTGTTCTTGAAATGCATATTATCTTTCCTTTTTTCATTTCATGTGTTAATGAGTGTGTCACTTCCAAGTTACAGGTGGACACAAGCTTAGTATATATATATTTATTTCATTTTTCTCTTTTTATTTTGTTTAGGGGCTCCATTCACGGACTGGAGTAATGATCAGTGAGGTAAAGGTTTTAATGAAACCTGCCGAAATCGAGGAGAAAGAATAACCTAAAAACTTTTAAGAAGGGGGACGGCTCCCAGTGTACTGGAAAACAGATATGTCACCCATTGTCTCTGGGAAAACTCCGTCTCACTTGAGGGTATATCAATAAAACATTTAGAAACGGGGAAGAAAAGACAAAATCCTTCGTTTGTATTTTTTCAGTGAAATATTTCTCGCATTTCCTTATACTCGGCTGGAAAAAGCGATCTTTTATATTCACACAAGGAACTGATTACTTCTACTCTTCGAAACGTTACCAACAAAGAAGCTATTCGGGTTACGTGTCTCATCTCTAGTACATATGAGTCAGATTGCTAAGGTCTGGGGCCTTTATTAATCTTTTCCTGCAAGGGAACCCTACTTTGGATCTCCCGCTTGGTCTGCGAACGGTCCTCCCTTCATGTACACATTCAGTTGGCCGTGTTGTCTCAGCTGACGTAGCAAAAAATACATAGATATAGTCCATGCAGTTTTAACATCATTAACGCTACAGTTAGTTTATCCGCATAAACCTTTCAAAGGATGACAGCACGAAACAAAAAACGCTGGGTAAAACTTTTGCTCACTCGGTCAATATATTTTGGACTTGAAAAACATCAGGGTTTTCGGATGGTGTATGCCCGGCTATGTACAGCGTGGCTCCAATTTTCCTTTCACTTTGGGGAATTGACCCTCGGACACTGGGACAGCTCTAGTGATTCTGTGTAGTGGTTTGCCTAGCGGAATTTCGCGGGTCGGAAAGGAACATTTTCGAGCAGTACACTACCTCGATTTTCCGAAGCTTCGGATATAAATCCCGTTTGTTAGTGTAGATGATGTTTCATCATTAGAGTTCCATTTCGTCAGGATCCTCAAAGGCTTAAGATGATGAGAGAGAAAAGTTCCGTTTCATCAGGTTCCTCAGAGACTTAAGATGAAAAAAACAAGTTTCAAGTGATTTCTCCATTACAGGTATTTCTGGTCGTAGGATAAGATCAGACTTTATCTTGAGATTTTTAAACAGGTTCTTCGAGATATGCAACGAAGAAAAGTTAGCATAGGAAGTGAATTATGTGATAGACGCGTTCTTAAAGCTGGACTTCCTCAAGGTGCAGCTCATTAAACTTCAAGACAAAGCTGGGAAGACGAAGGAGAGACAAGAAAAGTGAATGACTTGGCAAAGAAACAGATTCTTAGTGGAATCTATCTCATGGCGGGGTATGATACGGAGAGCTAATTAGGGATCTTACAAGACTTAAACGAGGCGAGGTAAGACGACACCAGCAACATAACAAGCGTGGTTTATTTGATCCCATTGCAATGGTTGCCGACAAGTCTGTTTCGGTGAGACAGCGCGTGGGTTAGAAAGGGTGAATGGCAGAGCGCAAAGGAGACTTAAATGCAGCATAGAATGTCGAATGCTTTCTGGTATACATGGATGAGCAAGGGGGGCATCTACACATGTGGAACACAGAACTGAAGGGAAGTACGAGGGAGGCTCTAAAAGCAGCGCACGTATGCTTGGATAATTCCACAAATACTAAGTCAAATTTCGTCAGGTTTTCACATCATGCTGCAGTACTCGAGTGGTCAGCAAGGAGGAGAGAGGTGGAATTAGTGTATCAGTCTGACGTAGCCTTGGGACATGCTTTAAACATACATTTTTCATCATCATTATTTACTCAAAAATATGCATGTAATAAGGAATGCATCTATTCAAGAAAGTTTATGAATATATCTTTTTTCAATATTACTTTTTTTCAGTCTTAAAGTTTTCATATAACTTCATTATCCATGCAGTTACTCTGTATACACCAGTTTTTTCTAAACATGAATCAGTAATCTGCTTAATACTCGAGAGACTTGTCCTTCTTGCGTTACGTAAGTAGAATTAAATACCATCATACTCTTGCTGTTCATTGTGAAATTAGGTAATTTATTCTCATGATGCTGTTGACGAGAAATTACTCGGGGACAACGTGTGTCTGTGTCTGTGTCTGTGTCTTTGTCTGTGAGGTTTCTGAATCACATTTGATATCTATGAATTGAGAAGAATTTTTTCTTTGCTCATCATGGCTTTCTTTTTTGATAAATACTCTCTCAAATTCACTTGTGATTATTGCATAGACTCTCTGTCTCGTCCGTGAGCAAAAGGGGATTTCCACCCTAGCTGTCGAGGGGAGGATTACCCTTTTGTTTTTTATTCAATGCTCTCTCTGATTGAAGGGATCCTGCCATCACTTCCACCAATGCTCGGTATTATGGCCCCCCTAAGCTCCCGTGAGAATGATGATGCTTGTGGGAAGCGCATGAGTGTGACTGAGCTCCTTAAAGATTTTGAATGATCTCCCTCTGTGTGTGGAGAAAGAGAGAGAGAGAGAGAGAGAGAGAGAGAGAGATAGAGAGAGAGAGAGAGAGAAGGGGCGTCATTCCAGATGAATTATGCTAAGATCAGCATCGTTGTTATTAGTCTTTTTTCAGTGTCTTGTTTCTCGGTATCCACGTTTGCTATTAAATGTGAGAGGAAAAACAGAATATATGAGAGATACGAATTATGATTAGAATAGATGTAGAAGAAAAATTGCAGAGATAAATGGCAAGACGTTTTTTGTACTGTTGTGGACCTTTTGACGTCCTTGATATGTACAGGTTTCCACCACTTTTTCAAGCACGATTTTTTCTTTTACACGTTAACTGTTTCTGATCGACGTAAAGCTGTACTTCTGGAGAGAAAAAACCTCCCTTGTTACAGCATACGTTTTGCTTGTTGATTTAGTCCTGTGTGATTCTTGAAAGGGAAGTTGCTAATTTTCAAGCCATTTCTCCTTTGGCAAACCTGATGAAATGTTCAGTAAGATTTGCAATCCGAGGTGGTTTACCACTGGGACTGAATATCCATAGTGTAACTAGGTGGATGTTTTCATCACAGTTAGTGCCCGCATATTATCACCTGATGCATTCTTTTCTACTTGGCCATAATTGTATGTCCTTATTCTTATTTCCTTAAACGTTTAAACCGTAATGTCTCACTCCCATGCGCCTGTTACTGTTTAGAGTAGCTCAAGGTGAACCGCTTCGTTACACCAACTACAGATAGCCCCGGCCATTCTACGGAGGTTCCACTGGTGGAATTTACGTGTGGCTAGTGTCGTGATGGATTCTACCTTGCTGCAGAATTTTGGCGTCCGTCTGCAGCAGTCTCGCAGTAGAATCTGCGGTACACAATAGTCTCATAACGGACTTCACGGCTGGCAAAGGCCTCAGCATCTCTCTATAAGCAGGGCTGCCGGGGAATTTACCGTTGACGCTAGAGTTCCAGCATCTCTTTACAACAGTCTCGTAAAGGATTTTACCTTGTCACAAGCGCGTGTCAATAGATAATTGATTATTGATCTATCTGTTTTCGAGATCTTAGAGGTCAGTAATGTTTTTCTCAACCTTAGTTCAGGTTTAACTAAACTGAAAAGCAATTTTCGGCTCGGTGATTGTTAGTCATTAAGGTTCCACTCTGACGGGGAACAGTTGATTGGAAGGGCGTCTAAGCATCATAGTGACCTTCATCGTACTCTGGAAGCGCCAGTCACTTTCATTTCATACACGTAGAAACGTAAACCATTTCACAATGGTATTTTATTTTACCAGAAGGGGTCGAGCTGGTGTCAACATATATATATAT
>JAYMFT010070646.1:0-14593 GCA_038088735.1 Panulirus argus
GCAGTGCACAGTTTGCCTGATGCATCTTGCTGTGCACAGTTTATCTGATAAATCTTGCAGTGCACAGTTTGTCTGATGCATCTTGCAGTGCACAGCTATCTGATTAATCTTGCAGTGCACAGTTTGCCTGATGCATCTTGCTGTGCACAGTTTGCCTGATGTATCTTGCTGTGCACAGCTTATCTAATAAATCTTGCAGTGCACAGTTTATCTGATAAATATTGCAAGGCACAGTTTAACTGATAAATCTTGCAGTGCACAGTTTGTCTGATGCATCTTGCATTGCACAGTTTGCCTGATGCATCTTGCTGTGTACAGTTTGTCTGATACATCTTGCAGTGCTCAGTTTGTCTGATGCATCTTGCAGTGCACAGTTTGTCTGGGGCATCTCGCAGTGTACAGTTTGCCTGATGCATCTTGCTGTGCACAGTGTGTCTGATACATCTTCCAGTGCACAGTTTGTCTGATACATTTTGCAGTGCACCGTTTGCCTGATGCATCTTGCAGTGCACAGTTTGTCTGATGCATCTTGCAGTGCACAGTTTGTCTGATGCATCTTGCTGTGCACAGTTTATCTGATAAATCTTGCAGTGCACAGTTTGTCTGATACATCTTGCAGTGCACAGTTTGTCTGATGCATCTTGCTGTGCACAATTTGTCTGATACATCTTGCTGTGCACAGTTTGTCTGATGCATCTTGCAGTGCTCAGTTTGTCTGATGCATCTTGCAGTGCACAGTTTGTCTGGGGCATCTTGCAGTGCACTGTTTGCCTGATGCATCTTGTTGTGCACGGTATGTCTGATACATCTTGCAGTGCACAGTTTGTCTGATACATTTTGCAATGCAGTTTGTCTGGTGCATCTTGCAGTGCACAGTTTGTCTGATACATCTTACAGTGCTCAGTTTGTCTGGTGCATCTTGCAGTGCACAGTTTGTCTGATGCATCTTGCAGTGCACAGTTTGCCTGATGCATATTGCTGTGCACATTTTGTCTGATACATCTTGCAGTGCACAGTTTGCCTGATGCATCTTGCAGTGCGCAGTTTGCGTGATGCATCTTGCTGTGCACAGTTTGTCTGCTACATCTTGCAGTGCACAGTTAGACTGACACATATTGCAGTGCACAGTTTGCCTGATGCATCTTGCTCTGCACACTTTGTCTGATACATCTTGCTGTGCACAGTTTGTCTGATACATCTTGCAGTGCACAGTTTGTCTGATGCATCTTTCTGTGCACAGTTTGTCTGATACATCTTGCAGTGCACAGTTTGTCTGATACATCTTGCAGTGCACATTTTGTCTGATGCACCTTGCAGTGCACAGTTTGTCTGATACATCTTGCAGTGCACAGTTTGTCTGATACATCTTGCAGTGCTCAGTTTGTTTGATACATCTTGCAGTGCACAGTTTGTCTGGGGCATCTTGCAGTGCACAGTTTGCCTGATGCATCTTGAAGTGAACAGTTTGCCTGATGCATCTTGCAGTGCACAGTTTGTCTGATACATTTTGCAGTGCACAGTTTGTCTGATGCATCTTGCAGTGCACAGTTTGTCTGATGCCTCTTGCTGTGCACAGTTTGCCTGATGCATCTTGCTGAGCACAGTTTGTATGATACATCTTGCAGTGCACAGTTTGTCTGATACATCTTGCAGTGCACAGTTCGTCTGATACATCTTCCAGTGCACAGCTTCTCTGATAAATCTTGCAGTGCACAGTTTACCTGATGCATCTTGCTATGCACAGTTTGTCTGACACATCTTGCTGTGCACAGTTTGTCTGACACATCTTGCAGCGCACAGTTTGCCTGATGCATCTTGCTGTGCACAGTTTGTCTGACACATCTTATCAGTGCACTGTTTGTCTGATACATCTTACAGTGCGCAGTTTGCCTGATGCATCTTGCTGTGCACAGTTTGTCTAATGCATCTTGCAGTCCACAGTTTGTCTGATGCATCTTGCAGTGCACAGTTTGCCTTATACATCTTGCAGTGCACAGTTTGTCTGATACATCTTGCAGTGCACAGTTTGCCTGATGCATCTTGCTGTGCACAGTTTGTCTAATACATCTTGCAGTGCACTGTTTGCCTGATGCATCTTGCTGTGCACAGTTTACCTGCACAGTTTGTCTGATGCATCTTGCTGTGAACAGTTTGTCTAATACATCTTGCAGTGCACAGTTTGTCTGATACATCTTGCAGTGCATAGTTTGTCTTATACATCTTGCAGTGCACAGTTTGTCTGATACATATTGCAGTGCACAGTTTGCCTGATGCATCTTCCTGTGCACAGTTTCTCTGATACATCTTGCAGTGCACAGTTTGCCTGATTCTTCTTGCAGTGCACAGTTTGTCTAATATATCTTGCAGTGCACAGTTTGTCTGATGCATCTTGCTATGCACAGTTTGTCTGATGCATCTTGCAGTGCACAGCTTGTCTGATGCATCTTGCTGTGCACAGTTTATGATAAATTTTGCAGTGCACAGTTTGCCTGATGCATCTTGCAATGCATAGATTGTCTGATACATCTTGTAGTGCTCAGTTTGTCTGATACATCTTGCAGTGCACAGTTTGCCTGATGCATCTTGCTGTGCACATTTTATCTGATACATCTTGCAGTGCACAGTTTGTGTGATGCATCTTGCAGTGCACAGTTTGTCTGATACATCTTGCAGTGCACAGTTTGCCTGATACATCTTGCTGTGCACAGTTTATCTGATTAATCTTGCAGTGCACAGTTTGCCTGATGCATCTTGCTGTGCACATTTTGTCTGATAAATCTTGCAGTGCACAGTTTGCCTGATGCATCTTGCTGTGCACAGTTTACCTGATAAATCTTGCAGTACACAGTTTGTCTGATACATCTTGCAGTGCACAGTTTGTCTGATGCATCTTGCAGTGCACAGTTTGTCTGATGCATCTTGCAGTGCACAGTTTGTCTGATACATCTTGCAGTGCACAGTTTGCCTGATGCATCTTGCTGTGCACAGTTTATCTGATAAATCTTGCAGTGCACAGTTTGTCTGATACATCTTGCAGTACACAGTTTGTCTGTTACATTTTGCTATGTATAGTTTGACTTATGCATCTTGCTATGCACAGTTTGTCTGATGCATCTTGCTGTGCACAGTTTATTTGATTAATCTTGCAGTGCACGGTTTGTCTGATGCATCTTGCAGTGCACAGTTTGTCTGATGCATCTTGCTGTGCACAGTTTGTCTGATGCATCTTGCAGTGCACAATTTGTCTGATACATCTTGCTGTGCACAGTTTGCCTGATACATCTTGCAGTGCACAGTTTGTCTGTTACATTTTGCTATGTATAGTTTGACTTATGCATCTTGCTATGCACAGATTGTCTGATACATCTTGCAGTGCACAGTTTGTCTGATACATCATGCTGTGCACAGTTTTTCTGATACATCTTGATGTGTCACAGTGTGCCTGATACATCTTGCAGTCCACAGTTTGTCTGATACATCTTGCTGTGTACAGTTTGTCTGATACATCTTGCTGTCCATAGCTTGTCTGTTACATCGTACTGTGCACAGTTTCCCTAATACATCTTGAAGTGCACACTTTGTCTGATACATCTTGCTGTGCACAGTTTTTTCTGATACATCTTGCAGTGCACAGCTTGCCTGATACATCTTGTTGTGCACAGTTTGTCTGATACATCTTGCTGTGCACAGTTTGCCTGATACAACTTGCAGTGCATATTTTTTGGAATACATCTTTATGTGTACAGATTGTTTGATGAATCTTGCTCTGCTTTTTGTCTGTTACATCATGCTGTGCATAGTTTGACTTTAAATCTTGCTTCACACAGTTTGTCTGTTACATCTTGCTATGCATAGTTTGTCTGATACATCTTGCAGTGCACAGTTTGTCTGACACATCTTGCTGTGCAGTTTCTCTGATACATCTTGCAGTGGACAGTTTGTCTGATACATCTTGCTGTGTACAGTTTTGCTGTTACATCTACATATGCACAGCTTGTCTTATACATCTTGCTGTGCGCAGTTTGTCTGATACATCTTGCTGTGTACAGTTTGTCTGATGCATCTTCCAGTGCACAGTTTCTCTGATACATCTTGCAGTGCACAGTTTGTCTGATACATCTTGCTGTGCACAGATTGTCTGATGCATCTTCCAGTGCACAATTTTCTGATACATCTTGCTCTGCACAGTTTGCCTGCTACATCTTGCTGTGCAGTGTGTCTGTTACTTCTTGCTGTGCACAGTTTGTATGATACATCTTGCTGTGCACAGTTTGCCTGTTACAACTTGCTGTGCACAGTTTGTCTGAAGCATCTTGCATTGCACAGTTTGTCTGATACATCTTGCTGTGCACAATTTGTCTGATACATCTTGCTATGCACAGTTTGTCTGATACATCTTGCTGTGCATAATTTGTCTGATACATCTTGCCGTGCAGTTTGTCTGATGCATTTTTCTCTGCACAGTTTGTCTGATACATCTTGCAGTGCACAATTTGTCTGTTACATCTTGCTGTACAGTTTGTTTGTTACCTCTTGCTGTGCACAGTTTGTATGATACATCTTGCTGTGCACAGTTTCTCTGATACATCTTGCAGTGCACAATTTGTCTGATACATCTTGCTGTGCAAAGTTTGTCTGTTAAATCTTGCTGTGCATAGTTGTTAAATCTTGCTGTGCATAGTTTGACTATAAATCTTGCTGTGCACAGTTTGCCTGATACATCCTGCAGCGCACTGTTTGTTTGTTGCATCTTTCTGTGTGTAGTTTGACTTTAAATCTTGCCATGCACCGTTTGTTTGATACATCTTGCTGTGCATAATTTGTTTGATACATCTTGCTGTGCACAGTTTGTCTGTTACATCCTGCTGTGCACAGTTTCTCTGATACATCTTGCAGAGCTCAGTTTGTCTGACACATCTTGTAGTGTACTGTTTGTCTTATACATCTTGCAGTGCACAGTATGACTTTAATCTTACTGTGCACTGTTTTGTCTGTTAAATATTGCTGGGCACAGTTTGTTACATCTTGCAGCGCTCAGTTTGTTTGATACATTTTCCTGTCCACAGTTTTTCTGATACATCTGGCTGTGGACAGTTTGTCAAACACACTTTCTGCACACAATTTACCTGATACATCATGCAGTGCCCAGTTTGTCTGATACATCTTGCTGTGCACAGTTTGTCTGATGCATCTTGCTGTGCACAGTTTGTCTGATACATCTTGCTGTGCACAATATGCCTGATGCATCTTGCAGTTTACAGTTTGTTTGATACATCTTTCTATGCAGAGTTTGTCTGATGCATCTTGCTGTGCACAGTTTGTCTGTTACATCTTGCTGTGTATAGTTTGACTTTAAATCTTGCTGTGCACAGTTTGTCTGTTACATCTTGCTGTGTATACTTTGACTTTAAATCTTGCTGTGCACAGTTTGTCTGACACATCTTGCTGTGCACAGTTTGCCTGACACATCTTGCTGTGCACAGTTTGTCTGATATATCTTGCTGTGCATAGTTTGTCTGATACATCTTGCAGTGCACAGTTTGTCTGATGCATCGTGCAGTGCACAGTTTGTCTGATACATCTTGCAGTGCACAGTTTGTCTGATACATCTTGCAGTGCACAGTTTGTCTGTTACTTGTCTGTTATATCTTGCTGTGCAGTGTGTCTGTTACTTCTTGCTGTGCACACTTTGTCTGATACATCTTGCTGTGCACAGTTTGTCTGATACATCTTGCAGTGCACAATTTGTCTGATACATCTTGCTGTGCACAGTTGCCTGATACATCTTTCAGTGCACAATTTGTCTGATACATCTTGCTGTGCACAGTTTGTCTGATAAATCTTGCAGTGCACAGTTTGTCTGATATATCTTGCTGTGCATAGTTTGTCTATTACATCTTGCTGTGCATAGTTTGACTTTAAATATTGCTGTGCACAGTTTGCCTGATACATCTTGCTATGCACAGATTGTCTGATACATCTTGCCATGCACAGTTTGTCTGATACATATTGCTGTTTAGTTTGTTTGATGCATCTTTCTCTGCGCAGTTTGTCTGATACATCTTGCAGTGCACAATTTGTCTGTTACATCTTGCTGTACAGTTTGTTTGTTACCTCTCGTTGTGCACATTTTGTATGATACATCTTGCTGTGCACAGTTTGCTTGTTACATCTCGCTGTGCACAGCTTGTCTGTTACATCTTGCTGTGCACAGTTTCTCTGTTACATTTTGCAGTGCACAGTTTGTTTGATACATCTTGCTGTGCACAGTTTGACTTTAAATCTTGCAGTGCACAGTTTGCCTGATACATCTTGCAGTGCATACTTTGTCTGTTACCTCTTGCTGTGCACTGTTTTGTGTTACATATTATTGTGCACAGTTTGTTACATCTTGCAGTTCACAGTTTGTCTGATACATTTTGCTGTCCACAGTTTGTCTGATATGTCTTGCAGTGCACAGTTTGTCTGTTACATCTTGGTATGCAAAGTCTGCTACATCTTGCTGTGCATAGTTTGACTTGAAATCTTGCTGTACACAGCTTGTCTGTTACATCTTGCTGTGCACAGTTTGTCTGATACATTTTGCTGTGCACAGTTTGTCTGTTAGGTCTTGCTGTGCACAGTTTGTTTGATACATCTTGATGTGCACTGTATGTCTGTTACATCTTGCTGTGCACTGTTCATCTGTTAAAATTTACTGTGTACACTTTGTTTGACACATTTTCTGTGTAAGTTAATCTATTATGAACTTGCTGTGCTTAGTATGGCTAGTACAGCTTGCTCTGTACAATTTGCCTGGTACATCCTGCTCAGTGTGTCTGGTACAGCTTGCAGTGCATAATTTGTGTTTTGCAGCTTGCTGTCCTCAGTTTGTCTGGTACAGATTGATGTACACAAAATGTTTGTTGCAACTTGCTGTGTCTCATTTTTCTGTTACACTTTCTGTTCTCAGTTTGTTTGTTATAGCTTGCTATGCTCAGTTTGTTACAGCATGCTGTTCTCAGTTGACTGTTACAGCTTGCTGTGCTCAGTTTGTTATACCTTGCTGTGCTCAGTTGTCTGTTACAGCTTGCTATGCTCAGTTTGCCTGTTACAACTTGCTGTGCTTAGTTTGTCTATTATAGCTTACTATGCTCAGTTTCTCTGTTACAGCTTGCTATGCTCAGTTTGGTTATAACAGCTTGCTGTGCTCAATTTGGCTGTTACAGCGGGCTGTGCTCAGTTTGTCTGTTACATCTTGTTATGCTCAGTTTGTCTGTTACATCTTGCTATGTTCAGTGTGGCTGTTACATCTTGCTGTGCTCAGTTTGTCTGTTACATCTTGCTATGCTCAGGTTGTTCGTTACATCTTGCAGTGCTCAGTTTATCTGTTACATCTTGCTATGCTCAGCTTGGCTGTTAAAGCTTGTTGTGCTCAGTGTGTTTGTTAAAGCTTGTTGTGCTCAGTTTGGCTGTTACAGCTTGCTATGCTCAGTTTGTCTTTTACATCTTTCTGTGCTTAGTTTGTCTGTTACAGTTTGCTATGCTCGGTTTGTCTGTCACAGCTTGTGCTCAATTTGTCTGTTTCAATTTGCTATGCTTAGTTTGTCTGTTACAGTTTGCTATGCTTAGTTTGTCTGTTACATCTTGCTATGCTTAGTTTGGCTGCTACAGCTTGCCATGCTCAGTTTGGCTGTTACACCTTGCTGTGCTTGATTTGTCTTGTAAAGCTTGCCGTGCTCATTTAGTCTGTTACAGCTTGATGTTCTCAGTTTTACTGTTATAGTTTGCTGTGCTCAGTTTTGCCATTACAGCTTGCTTTGTTCAATTTGTCTGTTATAGCTTGCTACCCCCAGTTCAGCTGTTACAGCTTGCTGTGCTCAGTTTGTCTGTTATAGCTTGCTGTGCTCAGTTCAGTTGTTATAACTAGCTGCGCTTAGTTTGTCTGGTAAAGCTTGTTATGCTCAGTTTGTCTGTTACAGCTTGCTATGCTCAGTTTGTCTGTTACAGCTTGCTATGCTCATTTTGTTTGCTATAGTTTGCTGTGCAGAGTGTGTCCATTAGAGCCTGCTGAATTTTTACGGTCATGACGAGGTTAACATAGAAAAGTTCTTTGATGCTGGAAAAGTCTAGAACAGGAGAAACCAACTGAAAGGTGGGCAAGAGAGGTTTGGAAACATCTCCAGCTTCAGCAATAGTATCGTGGACTTATGGATCAAGTTCATTAAAAAAACTATACGACAATATAGCTGGCCCCCTCAAATGTTAAACTCCCATCCTTATATGGATGAGTACTGGTAATAACTAGGTAATAATAGATAGCCACAGCTTCCTCTAGCTACTGAGGCAGTACCTGATATGCCACATCATACCATGGATATGAACCTTCCTTGACAACCCAAATGTTTACCAAACAGATGACTGCTTCTCTTTCTTTACAAGTGGACTTTGGAGATCTTTGCCTTTCAGAGTTTTTCCATCTCCTTCATTGTGTACCTTTACTAGGTCTTGCATCATTTGTAGAATGACTGAAACACATTTCTCTTTTATCTTAGCCGGACAAGCCTCAACATGGCCACCAGTGCCCATAATAGGCGAAAAAATGGTAACCAATTTTCCTCAGCCAGCACTCAACCAATCTCTACGGTTTACACATTCTTCCCCATAACTTCCTTTTCATATTACCAGCTTAATCACAAAGGCTTGCCAATTTGGCACTATAACCATCATATTAGTGTCTATTCTCAAGTTCATCAATTTGAGACCCAATTTAATCATGCTGACAATTTTGACACCTTTACCTCCAGACTCGCAGTTATCTTTCAAATAACAGCACCAGAATAGGATATCTGTCTATCACCAAATTTTCCAAACTATCCTGATATTTTCCCAAAGACTAAACATGGCCTTAGCAATCTTCATACCTTAAAGGATGAAATAATATGAACAGAATAAGTACATCATCATATATTTAAAGCAACGCATAGTTTTATCATCTCTTCCATTGTCAAATATGCTACATTACACACTGTTAATATCATCTGGCATTCTTTTCCATACACATAAATCTACTATTCACAAATATACAGTAGTCATCAAAAATACATTTAGTCTTCTTAAGGTACACACTTATTGTCTAATATTCTGGGAAGGATAATTATATCCATGATATACCTAGATCAAACAACCAGGCTGGCAGAGTTACAAAAGCTTAAACATACATGGAATGCAGCAATCAGCAGATAGTAAAGATATATGCCAGTTTGTCAAGCAAGCAAGCTTAATGATGAAGCGTATCCATAAAATGATCTATTCAAAAGGATTGTCAAGAGTTACACATTGTCAGACTACAGCCGACATTCAAGAGCCATTAAGGGCAAAGTCCATCAAGAATCCAGACTATGAATTGGAGAATCTGTAGGAATATTACTGGTCCAACTTGGGACATCAATAATAACAAATCAGACCAGACACAACAAAATGTGCAGTGTCTGATTACAATGATAAGTAAATTGATAAATAAATAAAAGAATAAATAAATGAATTAATACTGCTATCCTTACTTTAATTTGGCCCAACTATAATGCGTCACCAACTTTGGCATTTTGTCAGTTATTATAAAAATCAGAGAAAAATTTCCTCCTCATGATGCTCAACATTTCTTTCCTCTGTCTGTGTTGTATGCATGTTTGCACTTGTGCATACATGCAGTTATGCATGCCTAAGTAATTGTGTATGTGTTTCCAAGTTTTTATAAATAAACCATTTGTATGAGCATAAGGAAATGCTATTATGCATTACAAAGAAAATGCCACTTGCTCACATCCATTCTCCAGCTGTCATGTGTAATGCACTGAAACCACAGCCTCCCTATACATAACCAGGCCCCATAGGCCTTTCTTTGGTTTCCCCTGGTTGCTTGTGGCCACACCACAAGTGAGGGATCTGTGATTGGACTACCCTAGTTGCAATGGACGGAGGATGGTCTGCAGTCAACCTATGTGGACATTTATCCAACAAGGTATTCCACCCAGCAAGGATGTTCCTACCTCAGAGTAGACAATATTTCATGCTCCAGTGCTGAGCGCAGCCTCAAGCTGTCCCCAGCTACCATGCCTGACCATGAGTCATACTCAAACTTGCAACATATTGTGATATTTCTCTTTCACTACTGGGAGATGATAACCTGGTCATCATCTCTCAGTTACTCATGCAAGCCAGTGACATTTAAACTATACCTGAACCACTCAATATAACTGCCTACAGGGATAAACGCTCATCACTAAAAGGCACTACTCAGTCAGATGATCCAACTGTTCAGAGCACTGGTCATGTAGCAACAAATCAGAGAATAATTACCAAAACTATCTCACAAACCCTCTCATCCCAACACAAAAACCTTAGGAAAGACAACACAAAATACTTAGTCTCACTTGTCATAAACAAATTCTTGTGAAAAACTAAACATCTTGCAACTGAACACCAAAGTCATCAGAAACAAATACAAAAACTCAACCAACTCAGAGAACACAACATCTACATAGCCCTCATCCAAGAAACCAGATTCAGGACCAAATCCTGCTTCCCACGTTTCTCTAACTACACAACTGTAAGAGAAGGACAACAAGGACAAGGAGAAGGGTTCATAACACTCATCCACCAAATCATCCCATTCTTCATCACAACTGATACTACAAAGAAGTGCACAGATAAAAACAACATCCTAGAATCACAGTCCATGAAAATGAAAACTTCACAATAGTAACAATATAATCAACACCAACATACCTCCCCCTCCACATGGCCCTCCGGATATACTCACCAAATAAACCTAACCAGCATACCCAACAGTTATATCTGTGAAGATCTGAATGCCCATCATAACACTTGGCTCATCATTCTCACCCATAATCCCAAAGGTAAACTACTCACTAATCAACCACAACCTCTCAGTATCTGCAACATACTCAAGCAGTGAACTAGACTTCCAACCCACTTCCTCAAGCAGCTTACCTCTGCAGACATCACCTTCTGCTCACCAGCTTTAAACACATGGACCACCTACAGCAAGCAATACGAAATGACCTCGACCACTTACCCATCCTGGTAACACCCTGGCCAACATAACCTTCAAAAAGACCTAAACAAACTGCAGGAAAGCAGAATGGTCAGCCTTAACAAAGAACAAGGAAACAAAACTGCAAAATTTCAGTATATATGATTTCGTATCTTTAAATTATGCTATGTCACACTTCACCACAATCTCCAACCTTTAAATCATGCTATGCCACACTTCACCACAATCTCCAACCAAGCCAGCAATATGCCCATGCCACAAGGTCACACAAACATAACCTAAACTGCTCCCTAAAAGTTACACACCTCATAAAACAAAGAAACCAGATCAGACAGAACTACTTACCATCAGCAGACATCAGAGAACAAATCCAAACTGTACATAACACCATCACTAACCTATAAACACTGAAAGACAAGCTGAAATCTCATTCTCCTTCCTCAACATATTGAACCACAAGACCCATAGCAACCAACAGTGGTGCAAGAAGATCCACATTTATCGTACTAATCCAACCCCAAATCATGAAGCATTCCTGACCTATTCCAATGAAAAGGCACTATTCAGTCAGACGATCCAACTGCTCTCAGTGATGCCAGCTTTACTGCAAAACACTGTCATCTATAAAAGACTATTCAGAGCATTGGTCAGGTAGCAACCAATCAGACAATAATTCCCAAAATCCTCTCACAAACCCTCTCACCCCAACAAAAAACCAAGAAACAAGAAGACGGAATACTTAGTCTCACTTTTCACGTACAAACTCTAGTGAAAAACTAAACATCTTGCAACTGAACACCAAAGTCATCAGAAAGAAATACAAAGACTCAACCAACTCAGAGAACACAACATCCACATAGCCCTCATCCAAGGAACCAGATTCAAGACCAAATCCTCCTTCCCACCTTTCTCCAGCTACACAACTGTAAGAGAAGACAAACAACAAGGACAAGGAGAAGGGTTCATAATACTTGTCCACCAAACCATCCCATTCTTCATCATCACTGATACTACAAAGAAGCTCACAGATAAAAACAACATCCTAGAATCACAGTCCATTAAAACAAAAACTTTACAATACTAAGAACATAATCAACACCTACATAAGTCCCTTCCACTTAGACCTCCAGTTATACTCACCAAATACAAAACCTAACTAGCATACCCAACAGTTATCACACCCAGGATCCCAAAGGTGAACTACTCATAAATCAACCACAACCTCTCAGTATCTGTAACATACTCAACAAGCAAACTAGACTTCCAACCCACCACCTCAAGCAGCTGACCTCTCCAGACATCACCTTCTGCTCACCAGCTTTACACACATGGATCGCCTACAGCAAGCAATACGAACTGACCTCTGACCACAAGCCCATCCTGATAACACCCTGGCCAACGCAACCATCAAAAAGACTTACACAAACTGCAGGAGAGCAGAATGGCCAGCCTTAACACAGAACAAGGAAACAAAACTGCAGAATTTCAGTATATATGATTTCCTATCTTTGAATCATGCTATGTCACACTTCACCACAATCTCCAACCAAGCCAGTAAAATGCCCATGCCACAAGGTTATACCAATATAACCCAAACTTCTCCCCAAAGAAGAAACCAGCTCAGACGGAACTGCTTACCATCAGCAGACATCAGAGAACAAATTCAAACTGTACATAACACCATCACTAACCTATAATCACTGAAAGACAAGCTGAAATCTCATTCTCTTTCCTCAACATTTTGAACCACAAGACCCACAGCAACCAACAATGGTACAAGAAGATCCACACTTACTGTACCAATTCAGCCCTAATTCATAAAGCATTCCTGATTCATTCCAATGAAATCCTTTCTCCCATAGAACACAAGCATACTTATGAGACACTAATAAAGTAATCAGCCACAAAAAAAAATCACCCCCAAACAGGAAAATCATGAAAAATGTACACACAATCCATCCAGAAACAACTGCCCTTCACTCCCAATTATTCAATCAGTAAATGTGAAACCTCAAAATTCTCTCATGCTACAGGCCTTGACAACATAGCAAACTTACATATAAAACACTGACTCATTCGCAATCCAAGTACTTATGGACGTCTTCAACCATTACTAGTAATATAACAAAATCCCTAATACTTGGAAACATGCCAACATAATACCAATCATAAAACCTTCCAAACCACCCAACTCCCTTTCCTCACACTGCCCCTTATTACTTCTATCCTCAGTATTGAAACTTTGTGTAAAGTTTATCCATAACAAAATCAAACATTGCATCCCACTTTCATTCACAAAATATGGCTTCAAACCCTAGCACTCACCCCCACCCCCCCATCACCACACTACACACTGATCTCTCACAACATATCCTATATGGCTTCAACCAACCACAGCCTCGCCTTCTGCACCATTTTAGTGGCAACAGACTTAAGAAAGTATTTGACACTGTCCCCACAAGAATGATAGAAAGCATTTAGCCTATTTTGTAGCAGGATGCCATGGCGGAGTCATTTGCTATGGCTTCACTTCTAAAACACTCAAACTCTACAATGGAGTTCCCCTATGAACAGTTCCTTCTCTAACCCTTTTCAGTTTCTTCCTACATGACCTCCCATTACCTCCAGCAAACTTCAACATGCAGACCTTTTACATGCAAATGACCTCAGTGTCACATTACTACCCCCTGACACTAGAGGGCAGCAACAAACATGCAGCATGACATTACACAATTAGAACAATGGCTCACCAAGAACATTATGTCTGCATGTCCATAGAAATCTTCAATTGCTCTTTTAACCCCAGAGAGACACAAATCAAGCTCACATCCTTCAATTATTCTAAATGGACAATCACTCCCAGGGAACAAAAGACCAATCATTCTAGGCATTACATATAATGCACACAAACTGACCCCCTACTCCTAAAACATCAACACAAAGGCAAGACACATTAAATGCCCTCAGACACTAACTGACACCAAATTTGGAGAAGAAAAAGGATTCCTCAACATCCTATTCAAACAATTCACTCACTCCATTCTGGTCTTCCACCGTCTCAAAAGCATATACAACAAAACTACAAATCACAAAAGACTGCACTCAGAACAATCACTAGCTATGTGGCAACTACAAACACTAAACACCTACACAATGAAACATAGATCCTCCCACACTCTTTTTATTACCACACATCTCTCTTACCCTTACATTTCTTACTTGATCAAACCATCTCCCACCAAATATTGTCCTTAAACATTTTATTTCCAACACATTCACCCTCCTCCATACAACTCTGGCTACAGCCCATGCCTCACAACCATATAATATTGTTAGAACTACTATTCCTTCAAACATACCCATTTTTGCTCTCTGAGATAATGTTATCTCTTTCCATACATTCTTCATCACTCCCAAAACCTTTGCCCCCTCCGCCACCCAATGACTCACTTCTGCTTCCATGGTTCCATTCGCTGCCAAGTCCACTCCCTGATATCTAAAACACTTCACTTCCTCCAATTTTTCTCCATTCAAACT
>JAYMFT010070657.1:0-14593 GCA_038088735.1 Panulirus argus
TTTGAGAAAGTGAAAAACATGTCTCTTGAAATGAGCCAGGTCATAGTTATTGGGAAAGACATGAGAAGGTAGAGTTCGTAAACAGTGATACAGTAAGTACTGTGGTATGAGAAATGTTTGAAGTTGCACATAAATCAAAGATCTTGCCATAGATGTGAGTGGGCAATGGATCCTCCATAAGTGCAGCATAATCAAAGTAGATATGAATGTAGAGGTAAACTTGGTAAGGGGAGGAGACAGAGAAGTTTAACCACAACTTTATCCAGTCCCCTTTTCTGTCTGCAACAGGGATTACACCCAGCGCATCTCCAGGAAGGGGTGACGTATCTTCCTGCAAGCTTTGAATAAGTTTTTCATTGTATTCATCAGTGACCACATCCAGTCTCATTCTGTTTAACAGTGCAAAGCATTTAAGAGACAAATGGCTTTCAAAAGTTGATCTAAGGGTTTAAGAAAGAATAAGGTTGTCCTTTTCATATCTACCCAGTGGTGACAGATATAGCCACTACACGGAATGAAAGTCAGTTGAATTCAATGAAATTCAAAATGATAGATCGGCACAGTAAAAATGCATTTAGCATTGTAATGCAGTGAATATCAGTATATTTTCAGAAGAGCTGTAAATGCGTGGAACAAGCCGAGAAGGAACTACAGATAAGCTGAAAGATAATATGATTCTACAAAAGATTTAAGAGAGAGGGCTCCAAAAGTGTAGAGCTCCCTGTGATGCATAAATTCATAGTCGAAGTGAAGTTCAGTAGGTCAAATTCAGCAGATGTGCATCACCATTTAGTTGTTCCATCTATGTATTGTACAGGGTGAAGGATTAGTAGTTTCCAATCATCGCTCATTTAAAGTTTGGGATACAGCATTCGCTTCTTAAGTATCCTACAAGGCGAAGGTTACATGATTTCCTCCATGGGTTATACAGGATTATGGATACAGCGTTACTATCACCTATCTTACAGAGTGAAGGGTACATCATATCATTCCATGGGTCAAACTGGATGTAGAATACAACGTCTTTTTCCAGTATTTTAAAGAAAAGGATACGCTGTCCCATTTCATCAGACAAGCAAGGTTTAAGAGTGTCTTAGTTTTTCTTTCAAGTTGAATGAATCAGTATTCTTTCCTTTGTATCATGGGAGGTTAATATATAGCGCACTATATAAAGGGCAGAATGACTTCCTCTGTGTAACTATGGGCTAACGACACATCATCTTCTGCAATGTACCAGGAGGGTTAAATGTCTGAAGCCCCTTTTTCATTTATAGTGACCGACATGGCATGAGCAGAAGTTTCATTTATCATGGCCTTCTGCTCATAAGAATGTTTGAATTTTTCCGCATGCTATAAGCAACATCATGTGGTATATCTGAAAACTATTATCTTTGGTAAACGAAAAATCATTGGTTCTCTTCACTGATGCAATTGGAGAAGTCATATTACACAAATTTCGATTATATTAATGCTTGCGCTTCTCTGGCTTCTTCTGTTTAATGTTTACCTTTAAGATTTCTCCTCCATGCCTGTCTTTTACCGAGTTGACTGAATGTCTGACCGCTAGCGATCGTGAGTGTGAAATGTATCACTGGTCATCCCTTTCATTCTTGATTATTTTTTTGTTTATTGGAGTGAAAATTATTGAAACAATGTATTGCGAACGGCTTGATGTTGTACCAGTGGGTCATTTTGTAAAAGCTTGAAGATAAGTAGTTAAAAGATGCCCTGACATGCCGCCTTTCTGTGCGTTTGTTGAGGTAAACAAACCAGTTGGATATCATTTGTTTGGAGATGGTTAAGTCCATCATTGGCTGCCAATTCGCCCATAGTTATAAGCAGCCACAGAAAGAAATATATGTCTCTGTTATAAGTATTAACGAAGGCAACGTTGATTAGATTTGGACATTGTTTTGAATACTTATTTCTGGTTTGCCATAACATGAGGGAGAACAGTTGTGGGGTTAGAGACGCATGTATGACAAAATGGTGAACTTTTGCAGAGTTTTTTTTTGTCAGTAATCGAAGGATCATAAATGACACCTAAATCTTTAGCATGAGATATCTGATTTTACTTTGGTACTGAGTTATGTGCGTGCTGCCACGTACGGTGGTGGTGTTAACCTTTTCATTGTTTTGTCAGTTTATGAGACCACAACTTCGCATTGCAAAGATGATAAGAGCAATGTATGGTCCTTGTAATACTTGTATATGAAAGGAAATAGGTCGAGTCAATGTATACTAAGGGTAAATTTTATGAATCTAGACGCACGTTTTTTACTATAAGTAATCGAAACTGGTGCCAATGGATTCCTTACAATGCGTAGTGTTGATAGAGGGAGTTGGATTTTAGGTGCAGCAACTCCAGTTACTTCAGTTTTAAGTTCTAATAAAGTCGTCAGGGCTATGAAGCAGAGGGAAGTTGAAGGGTCAGATCACTCTTATTGAGGTAAAATCTTACTCTGCAGATGCTTGTAATGTTTGATAGAATTTTATGTAATTGGTACTATTGGCTTCCACAGAGTGTGTAGAGTTAATCTGTTGTGTATGATTATAGGTGCAGCATTTCAATATTTTATACCATCCAGTGGGCAGACCTTCGAAGTGAAGGAAAATTGTGGGGAAGAAAAACTTACGATAAGTAGTTGAAAGTGTTAGTAATGCTTTTGTAACACGTTCAAATGTTGGAATGTGTATAACATTGAAAGATCAGTATTTAGTGAAAAAGGAAAATCCAACATAATACCTTTAAATATTTGATCTTATGAAACCATGTTTAGTGGCCTAAATGATTATTGAAATATTTACTATTTAATTTGTCACCTGGGATACTGTGGTACATGCGTTGACCTTAGTTGACATATGGCATCATTTTTGCAGTACCTAATCTGATTCATTAATAGGTGTGACTAGTACTTGGAATATAGTGTTTTGACTAGAATATTAAACATTTGAGTAACTACGAGTTTTAGGGAGGTTTTCTTAAGATATGTTGCTGTAAGTTGTTTTTAATTTTTGTTCTAACCCTTATGGTGTGCAAATTTATAGTCTCCCCTGTTATACACATAGCTTAAAGCCAGATCCTTATGGTGTGCAAATTTTTAGTCTCCTCCATTATACACATAGCTTAAAGCCATCTCTTTCATTTCAGGAGGACATCCTATAATTCACCATGTCTGACGTGGAAGGGTTAGTAGATGCTTCTTTTGGTATGGTATAGTAATTGTTCAGAAATGGATTTTTCCATTGAATTATACTTAGTTACATCATGTAGATGTGATATATGCAAAGTGCTTAACTAGTAACTAAAATCAACTAATCTCATTACAGAGACGTTAGCGTTCCCATGGCCGTTGGTGGCTCAATGGACTTAAACACCGCAGTTCAGGAAGTACTAAAGCAGGCACTTATGGCAGATGGGCTGGCTCATGGACTCCATGAAGCTGTCAAAGCACTGGATAAGTAAGCAGATAAAGGTTTAGTAGAATTGTTATTTCCTGAGCATGTAATTTAGCTAGATAAAGCAAATTACCTTCCTGCACAAAATGTGTCTTGCCCAAGGGTGACTTGGGTTACTTTGTTGGCTCAAGTTGTTCTGTGATGGCATGGACTGTGCAAGGGGAGGAGAGAAATGATCTTCCCTTAAATGTTCCCGCAGGACCTCTTTCCTAATGTCCAATTGGGGTTGGGCTACATAGGGAGGATACAATTTTGGTATTGTGCATCCATTTGTGAAAGTAGTTTATGGATTACAAGGACTTCAGTATTATGAACTATATTTTGGCTTCATAAAGTATGTATGGGTTAAATAGAAGTAACGAAAGTCTGTTTTAACTTCATGATGCAATACCTTGTTTGAAATAGGAATCCAAACCATGAAGTAGTAGATTGATGTTCCACCACCAAATGATTATGGTTCTGAAGACTTTTCTACACACATAATCCTCAATAATGCAGTGGTCAGCAGTTTCACCCTCAAGTCTTACAAGCATAGGTTCAAAATCTTGGACAGGGCAGCCAGCCCAAAAGACAACCTAGCTGCTCATTCTCCTTTTGGGGATGATCAGTGAATGAGTACTGTGTCTAGACTGGGTGTGTTTTTATTATGACATGGTATTTACTATATACTCTGTTTAGAGTTGGTGCTTAACTAACTTTCCTCATAAGCATGTTATTGGTATATTAGAAGGCAAAGGTGAACCAGTCTTGATTTCAGTAACAGTAATTTGAAATTTAATAAGAATTTGAATAAGTGAAATTGTGTCTTATTAAAAAAGGTAAAAGTGGTTAGCAATTGTAGTTGTAACCTTGCAGGCAATTGGGATTTTTAGCTGGTGCTCTGAAGGTTGCTTGAAGAGGGGAAGACTGGCGAGACTGTGACAGAATGGGGAGGGAGGGATGCATAGGCGCAAGCAAGAAATTTCATCAATTCAGAAATTGTGCGGTTTGTTAAATTACCAAGGTATTAGTATTGCCATTGATTTTAATAGATTATTTTGCTTTGAAATTTTAGATAAAAGAAGTAGTGACACCACAATAAACGTTAGATTCTAGTATACTTTTAATTATCTTGAGCATTGGCATAGCCAATTTTAATAATATTACAATAACTGATTACTACATTTGATTGTATTTTTTATAATTCTTCATGTGTAGATATAATGCAGAGATTTTCTTATGCTTGTCTGTCTACATTCACATTCCATATATCACAGTCTGATAACCAGTTATGAATATTCACATTGGCTTCAGGTCTTACTGGGTAGAGCTATTTACATGGATACTCATATATGACTTAAACTTATGGATTAGCATGGATACTCATATATGACTTAAACTTATGGATTAGGTCACTAGTTTTTTAAATTGTTATTTGTAGATTAAAGCTATTATAGAATCTCATTACTAGTTATGTTGTCAAGACTGCTTTTGTTTATGTATTAATTGTGTTCTTTCTTGATGTACCCCAGGCGCAAAGCTGTATTGTGTTTGTTGGCAAATAACTGTGATGAGCCTGGCTACTCCAAGTTAGTTGAGGCTCTATGCCAGGAGCATCAGATCAGGCTTCTAAAAGTGGATTCAAATAAAATGTTGGGTGAATGGGCTGGGCTCTGCAAAATTGACCGTGAAGGAAAGGCTCGCAAAGTTGTTGGCTGCTCCTGTGTAGTTGTTACGGTAAGTATGGATGCTTAATTCTCATGTCAGTTTGCATAGATGTAAGTGCACATTGCATTGTTGCCATATACAGAAATTGTGTATTTCGTTGCTAGAATAACCAGTAATGAGGGTCAGGCAGCATTAATGGTGTTTCTAAATGTTTTCCCAATGCTTCCATATTTGTTAGTCATTTTCTACTTAGTGAGGGAACATCAGGAGCACATGAAGAATGACCTCTGTTGCTCACATTCTTTCTCCAGCTATCATTTATAATGCACTTTAACTAGAACCCTTCTGTTCACAGCCAAGCATTCCTTCAATATTTGAGTTTGTCTGTGACTTAATTCCTCAAGACTCATATTACCCAAGGAGCACTAGAGGGCAATGGAGGTTGGCTATTGTGCTCCATGAAGGAGTTTTATGAATTGGAATTATGATTGGGTGATTGTCACTTCTTTGTGGTTATTATCAAGGAATGGAAAATGAAATCTTCTGCAAGGATTCCTCATTTTGGTATTAAAATAAAGTTGTTTGAAAGAAATTAAGAGCCTTTCCATAATGGCATATGTTTGTATGAGATTAAATTTTATGTGAATTTAATAGCATAACTAATGTAACAGTTACAAGAGTCCATAAATTTATATTTTGATTTCATGGGCCTTTGGTTAAAAAAAAATTGTAAGAATCTGTATTAGTTATGGACACCTGTTTCATCATAGAAGCCTGAAAAATGAACATTGAATGTTCTTTAGGTAGAACTGATGTATAAGTGAAACTGAAGAAATATTTATAAATGCAATACTGGAATTATTTAATTGTAAGCCATTGAATTAGTAGGATATTGTAGATTCCCTTCCTGCACAAAACGTGTCTTGCCTTAGGGTGATGGGTTACTTTGTTAATCAGTTGCTCGTTGATGGCTTGGACTGTGCAAGGGAAGGAGATAAATGATCGTCCCCTAAAAGCTCCCACAGGACCTCTTTCTTAATGTTCAGTTGTGGTTGAGTTAGATGGGGAAGATACAGATTGGATAATGTGCTTTCAGGCTTGAGAAAGTATTAGAATGAATTCCAATGACATTGAAGATGCCCTCTTCGCAGATTAACCAGTCAAAGGCATTATCCGGTAACGATAACCAATACATGTAAAAGAGACGAACTATTTGCAGTTCTCCACCCAGGAGACTGAAAAGTAGATTGGGCATTAAATTTTGTGGAGTTGGTATTCATTTTGATTTTATACTACAGGATCCATTTCCTGGTTATTTACAATATTGTATTTTGTCTTTCCATATACTTTTTCTTTTTTGATAAAAGATTTTCCTTGGATTTTGTAAGGCTTAAGGTAGATCAGGTTGTTCTTTTGTATGGAATGATGTTAATTTACTGCAGCTCAAATTATAGAAATAGGAACCTTTTTTATATCACTGGTGTTACCTCCATTGTTTCAGGATCATGGAAAGGAGACCCAGGCTCATGACGTAGTGAATGAATACTTCAAAAAAAGAGGACAATAAGGAAGTGCACGTGACCTAATTGTGTATTTATCTTTTGAATGTTTCTTGTTTCTTATGACAGCATATGATGATCAATATTTACAGAATGATCGTGTTGTTAAATACAGCTGATTTAATGAGTCTGATAGCCCTGTCGTATTTTTAGACTTTGATGTTTCGATATCGTTTCATTTTCATTATTTTCACATTTCAGGCCACAGAGGACACAGGCGTCCTACCAGTTACGTGAACCAAAACTACAAGATCCTGTGATGCACTTTCAAAGGGCCACTGGAACCACATGTGAAAATAAAGTAAAAAAAATTGATTCCTGTTTCATTACCAGATTATTGAAAATTGATTGACACAAAACCGATGTTGGAGTTATCATTGTGCTTTGTAATGGGAAAATTGTAATATTACGTATATTACTAATTTTGATAAGGTGAATAAACTCCCAAATCATCAAATGATGAGAGCATTTGGATCCACACCAAACCAGGAAGTGGAAGTATGCCGAATGAAAAAGTTATTCAGTTTAGCAAGGTAGGAAGACTGTTAGAATGCAAGATTGAATGGAGATGAACTGAAGAGTTGGATACCTTGCAGTGGATGTGACAGTAGATGGAAAAGGAAATGAAGGAAGCCAAGGTAACTGAGAGGGTTAAGGATTTGGGCAAATTTACGAGTTCATGGAGGAACGTCTGGTAGTAAGAACAGTATTTGAGAGATTAAATGTTTTGGACATGGATGAGTGAATGATTGAGTACATTTCACTATTGATGAGAGATCACTGTCGGTGACAATAGAGTACGATACAGTCCAATGTCAACGGCATTGGGTAGGGTAGAAGACATTAATTGTTTCAATTCTTTGTTCCTTGATAGAGGACTAGGAACTTTATACACGAATTTAGAGACGCCTGATTCCTCAGTTCCGAGGCAGCAGATGAAGATAGTGGAAGAAGAGGCCTGTATATCTTGAGATTGAGCCAGTTATTAAGCCACTATAGATGTAGAAGGCACACGGGGAAGGGGCTTTATCCTGTCGAATGGTTTGTAGATAAAGACAGGTAGACACGGCCAGACGCTGGTTTTCGTATACAGTTTTCCAAAAAATTTTCATACGAAAGCTTGTTTACCTTGAAGGTAAAATCAAAACCGACGCAATTGTGGTGTGTAATATAGGCTGACATCAAGGCAACTAGTTTTTTTTTAACAACCTCGGAATAAATGAAAAAAGTCGCGATTTTTATATACAAAGTTTTCCCTTTTAATCTTATATATATATATATATATATATATATATATATATATATATATAATTTGAGAGTTTTTCTTAATCTGAATACTGATTAGGTGTTCATTACATAAATTTGTAACCAGGTTGTTACCATTTATGCAACACGTTGTTGACATTATGTAGCAGAAGACAACCATGCACTAGCCAACACTCAGCAAGCATTAGTGTAGCGAATATGAGAAAAGCTTTGAGATACAAGGAATCGCGTATATGCAGTAAAAGCGATAGCAATCAATTTGGAATTACTGCATATTTCAATCATCACATCTTGTACTACACTTCGTGATTTTTTTTGAGATTCTTTTTTCTATAAATGGTTATTCAGTGACTTTTGGCGATTGCGTGTTAGAACTTTTTATTTGTTTAAATCATTTTGCGTAATTGCGTCGGTTTCATTCTACAAAAAGAATATATTAACACATCTTCAGTAGCATTACAGTTTGACATTTACAAACGACCCCAGAATAAAGACCATTACCCCAAAATTCTTAAATACTGTGGAATCATCAAGGGGTTGGAGGAGTGTTCCCTTGATTTTAGGGATTTAACTAGAAGAGGTGTTTCAGCGTCTGATGATTAGAGAAATGGGATTATCTTAAGACATTACTTGGTCAAGAAGTATGGAGGAAATCTGCAGATTACAGATTTCAAGGTAGGGCTTGTCTGTGACATGTATGTAGATTCTTTTAAATGAATGTGGCTTCACAACATCTACATTTACGTATTATATTACTCTGTATGACAATATTCATGTGACAATGAAAATGAGATTCAAAGCACAAGCAATAATGAAATAAAGGATATACTGAAATCTACAAAGTCAGATCTCTCCTGCAACTTGCATCATATAAACTCTAATTCAACATATCATATGTGCTCCACCCTCACGCTCATAGTGAGATTATGTAACTGGCCATTGAAAGTCCGTTTTTATATCATACTCTGCATTAATTTATCCAAACAAAATTATAAATGTAAGTACCATGTTCCTCCTCAGGCAGCTGCCGGTGCGAGAGCGGTACTTATTTTGAGCGCTGGGACCGTCCTATATAAACAACCTGATTGCGTGCGCTAGTTTGGCTACAGCCGACTGCCGTACGTTGAACTTTCTCTGAAAAAGACGGGGCAATGTTTCTTATGCCTTGCTTAACGAGACATGCCGGACGACTGAGTGCCTCCGTTAGATTACAGCCGAAATGGAGACTTCGTGGGAACAAGAACAGTATGATGCACGAGAGTCGGTCAGAAGTTGGTTCAACGAGACAGTTTGTCACTTCCTTTGACCGTAAGTCATTGACCACCGGATATGTTCATCGACTTAAGACGAATTGATTTCCGGTGCAAGAAACCCAGGGTTCTTCTATAATGGATCCTTCATGCATGTTACCCATTTGTATTGCAGAATATGCATTATAATCTACTCTACTATATTTCTGAAAATATTTATGCTTTTGGCCCTGTTAGACATCCACACTTTGACTGCTCTTAGCGTAAAGGATTCCTGTAGGTTTCATTGTAGTTTAAGTGTGTGTGGCCTCCTGTCCCTGAAAAGTCTGCCATATTTTTCCATATTTTGCACTGTTAAGAAATAAATTTACTTAAGAGTGTCACGTATATATCAGTCAGTGCCCATGAATCGTTTTATTTATTACTAACATGTCTACCCGTTGTAGTATCATAGACTGCAGTATTTTCCCTTTCCGTAGTCTTTCTGAGTACATTCAATCTTTCATCCCTAGTAGTTGTTTTGTGGCTATACGTTGGAACATCCCCCTATTTTTCAAGGAGTTTGATACCCTAAGATCAGAGCCCTTATCCACAGTCAAGCCCCACAGACCTCTCTGTGTTTCTGCTGACCACTTCACATGCCCAGGTTTGGGATATGTTTCTGATCGTGTGTAATTTACTTTTTATATTGCTGATTTTTAAAAATTCATAGAAATAAATTTGATTGTGGAGCTATGTGATTACTATTTCCAACTAAATGGTGTTTTGCTGTGCCTATAATTATTAATTTGAACTGTATGGGGAGGAAGTTTTAAACTCATGGGTCCCCATCTCACGAACACTGTATTATCATACAACCTCTTAAATTCATGTAAGCTGTCTGTATTAACCATGGTCCTCAGTCAATCTGTTCCATTCCTCCATCACTGTTATACAGTAAAAGTATTTCTCTATATTCTTATTAATAAGTTTTTTACTTAACTTGCCATTCTTGCTGGATGATATGATTTTCTTGAAGTGATAAGTGGAATTTTAAAAGAATTAAACCACAGTTTTAGCTTATATTTCATAAAGGTGTAGAAACTTAAAAGATATTTATATGAAGAGCTCTGATAATGATTTGTTCTCTTCATTAGCCTCACAGGGACTCACAGAGGAACAGTTAGCAATTCAGAAGTTGGCAACAGATTTTGCAAAAAATGAAATGCTACCAAACATGGCTATATGGGACGAAAAGGTGAGGAGAAACTGAACTGTATTGTGATTATGTTTATGTATTGTGTATCTGAGTTTTGTTTATATGTTTGGCATAATCGTGAATATATAGTTAAATTCTTTCCATTGATGAATTCACTTTCAACTAAAACCTTGTAGTGTGAATTAGAAATGGCTGGGTAGGTTACTGTATTATATGACTGATACGTTCAAGTCAGCAGGTAGCAATTTCTCAAGCCCAGTGTTTGAAGAGAAAAACAGTCTGTAGTGGTTTTGACCTTCCATTTAATGGGGTTTATATTGTATTTTGCTCATGTGAGTGGCATTTAGTACCGTATTTGCACTATGTTAGGTGTTCAAACATAGAAGGAAGTTTGTACTACACAGTTTATTTTCATAGGAGCTGTTTCCAGTTGACACCATGCGAGCAGCTGCAGCTCTTGGTTTTGGAGCCATATATGCTGGAGAAGAGTTTGGAGGTACGGGACTGAGCCGCCTTGATGCATCTATTATATTTGAAGCCCTCTCACAGGGCTGCACATCAACAACTGCTTACATTAGTATTCACAAGTAGGTGTAAAACTATAATGTATAGGTTTGTAAAGAAAAATTTGCTAAGTTCATTGCTTAGGGTTATTCCAAGCAGAATAATATATTTTGAAAATTTGGTTTTCCTCAGTATTGACTGAAACTTTCACCTATATGAAATATGTTTTCCACTCTCTATCACCCGGCAATTTAGCCTTTATATTTATTCTGACTTTTTCAACACAAATTGATGTAATTTGTGTTCATCTACAAAGGGACTCATTATATTCATACTCATTTCAGAAACACTTAAAAGTGAAAATTCATAGTCTTGGTAGCATGAGCCTTAGCATTGCTCCACACAGGCATATTGAACCCCCTCATGCTGTGTTTTCTTCTTTTAACCTTTAACTCTTTATTATCTGTTCACTACCTGTTGTTTTAGCATGTGTGCTTGGATGATTGATAAGTTTGGAAATACAGCTCAGCGAGAACAATGGATTCCTGAGCTTGCTTCGATGGAAAAGTTTGCTTCATACTGTTTAACGGAACCAGGCTCAGGCTCAGATGCTGCCTCTCTCTTAACATCTGCCAAAAAAGATGGGGAAGATCTCATTCTTAATGGCTCCAAGGTGAGGAGTTCAAAGGATAGCTAACTTCCAAGTATTATCTCTCAACTTGTGCATTGTATTGCTTGTAAAATTCTCTTCAGTACTTGAGTTATTCATAACCATATATATTATACTAACTAGCTATTTACCTGCACTGCCCCCCCACCCCCTTTACCCTGTCAAGTCTGCACCTACAAATTTTGTCATTGTTTCCTCTCCATGGATAGCGTCTGTACATATTGTACTACAACACACTTTTATTTCTTTGCATGGATCTTAAGTCTCCCAGGTTTGATGCCATCTGGGTCAAACTCATTGAACCGTCTGTGATTTTGCTTTTATGTTTTATATATACTTTCCTTCCAATTCTTCCAACTGTGTATAACTCCTTGACTATATGACCTCTTGCTGCAAAGCATATATCTTCTCATCTACACTGTGAAATTCTTTGTGCAGGGGAATCCAGTGTACTTCACAAGGACTGTAGGCTTTACTCAGGATGATTCTGGTGGAATTAAGGCCCCTCTTTATCTCTACCTAATGATCTGAAATGGATGTTTAATCGCCCAGTACAAGCTCATAACCACTTTTCCTTTGCACTCTCTATTTTTTTAGCTTGTTAACCCTCTGACTTTTCTCATGCTATTTCTTCTCCCTTAGGGTCTTCTGACCACAATATCATCTCTGTCACTTCTAACTGGGCATGTGCAGCCACTAACTTCTCCTTAAAACACTAACTGTGGCACTTTAAAAGAGCTGCCCTCACCCCTTTTGGCAGGTAATATTTTGGCTACTGCTGTTGAGAGCTGTCAGCGTGTATCCCTGCCACCATTGTGATACCTTCTCCTCTCAAACAGCAAAGCTGTAGAACACTCTTCCTTCTTCATATTTTCTTCGTCCAATAACATAACTTTTAAGTCATGTCTGCAGATACCCTAGAGCAGGGCTCGGCAACCTTTGGCACGCGTGCCAGACTTGGCACGCAGAGTACTTGCCTATGGTATGCCACGTGATTCGAAGGAGCAAATAAAAAAGTTAAACAACAAAATAATGAGAGAGAGAGAGAGAGAGAGAGAGAGAGTATTGTACATCCTTTTCATAGGCTATATAGTGATGAAAAAAATAACACCTGGCATGCAAGGTAGTAAAAAAAAATGGCTTTAATTATAAACTGGCACATTATGTTCAAAAGGTTGCCGACCCCTGCTCTAGAAGGCCTGATTAAGTTCTTCATTTATTTTCTTACCCTATTTTCCTTACAATCAAGATGGACATAGTTGGGGTATATTATGCCTGTGCCATGTTAGTCATTAAAATGAATAATGTCTCATTGTAGTTTAGGTCATTTAGATCATTTCTTAGCTTGCTAACATCATTGACCACACTGTTACCATAGAGGTACTTCTTCATTAGTTGCAATTGTTAGATAACCTTTATCCATGATTTCTCTGAAACATTTCCCTTTGTATGGATAAGGTGTAGATGTTGATATGACTAGAGTATCCAGAACCTCAAAGTAGCAAAGTAGGATCATCTTAAAAAAAAGAAAAGATATAGGACTTCACTGTTGATAATTTTAATATTATCTTGAGTCTATTTATATAGTTTTAAATAATAGTGAATATTTTCAATAGGCAAAGATATTCATAAGTCTAAAGATCCTCATAACAGTTCACTGACTTGAAGGGCGAGGTCATTAGATTGTGTGCTTTTATTGAAAACACCAGACAATGTTAGATCATATAGAATCTTTGAACAAATGGCACTCCAATGAAAGGGACTACCGTATCAAATGGAGTAAACAAAGCCACCATTAGTGGAAGAAAGGCATCCAAAGGAACTTTGTTAATAATATTACATTTTTCATGGTAGTGCCTCTAAAGGTGACCACTGTTGATGTTGTGCTGTGCACCCTGTATGTAGTGCTGCAGTTAAACACTGGTGTTTATGACAGGCATTCATCAGTGGTGGAGGTGACACTGATGTTTACCTAGTGATGTGCCGGACAGGAAGTGAAGGACCAAAGGGAATCTCTTGTGTGCTTGTTGAGAAAGGAACTCCAGGTAAAGTTTCCATGTATCATGTATATTGTTAAAACAGTATCAACTGATGCTTTCTTAAAGTTACATCATAACTCAGTAATATTGTGATAATGGGGATCACATGTATGGATTATGTTAACTCAGTCAGCTGAGTTGGCTAGAATGGAGATTGCTGTGATGTGTGTGCAAGAGGATGTTGATATTAAATGAGGGTTAAGAGAAAGTTTCTTGATTTTCAGAATATTTGTGCAATCTCATGTCATTTCTTTGTGCATGGAGATGAATTACAGTATTTTTCAATATTTTTCATGATTTTGAAGTGTGCAGCTACAATAAATAAATTAATATGGATTAAGAAAAATGATAATGAATATTATATTTTTGTCTTACAGGGCTAAATTTTGGCAAAAAAGAAAAGAAAGTAGGATGGAATTCACAACCAACGCGAATGGTGATTTTTGAGGATTGTCGAGTACCTGCCTCCAATATAATTGGCAAAGAAGGCCAAGGATTCAGCATTGCAATGAAGGGTCTCAATGGAGGCCGCATCAATATCGGTAAGAAATTTATGCTCAAGATTTCATACTCTAAAAAAAGAAACAGACTGTTGGTAAAATGAACCTTAAAGTTATTGAGTGTATCTGGTATTTATTTCAGTGGCAGTGGCTTTGTTATTGTGAAAAAAGCTTTAAATAATTTTTCAGTTGCCCAGTAGTCTTCCTGGTCACTACTGTATACACATCACTTGTATTGTTTATTAGAATACATATGTGCATTTAATGATATGAGTGGTTACTGATTTTTTTAAGTTTCATTTTTAGTGAAGCCTTTTGGATGTGTTGTTCATCTGTATATCAGAAAACTCTGGTGAAAAGAAATAAGTACATATAGAGCAGAAATACATTAAAGATGCATCTGACATATTTAATTAGATATGACTGGAAATGAAATGTTTGAGGAAAATATGTGGTGTGAGATGGTTTGATCGAGTAAGTAATGTAAGGGTAAGAGAGATG
>JAYMFT010070668.1:0-14593 GCA_038088735.1 Panulirus argus
TGCCCCCACCACTAGCTAGACCACGGAATACTCGGCAAGCTGCTGCGTCACATGATTATTGTGTGGTCATCGGCAACACAAGGGCGTGCCGTTTTGATAACTGTTTCTTCCCCTACACGTCGAAGCTTTGGAACTCTACCTTCTCATGTCTTTCCCAATAACTATGACCTAGCTCGTTTCAAAAGACAGGTCTTTCACTTTCTCATAAGTTCATAAATACTTTCCCTGTCTTTTCTTCCCGTTTCTTATTTCTCTCTATTTTTCAATTAGGGCTCGGACTTGATGAGGACTTTTGTCTGTGACTGGAGCCTGCAACATTACAAAAAAAAATGTATGGAGAGAAACATCGTTATCTGCAAGAGCGAGTATTGGCATGTTTGAAGGTATAGTTGTCCTGGCTATAGATAATGTGCGAAGTAGGGAAGACGTGTTGGAAATGAATTATTTGAGGTCAATATGTAGAGTGAGGTGATTTGATCGTGTAAGTAATAAAAGGGTAAGAATGCGATTGAGAGAGGTGAATAGGATGTGCTCATATGGTTTGAACATATTGAGAGAGAGTGAAGATTGGTTGACAAAGGGGATATATACTTCAGAAGTAGATGGAACAGGGAGAACAGGGAGACAAAATCAAAGGTGGAAGGATGGAGAAAAAAAGTTTTGAATGCTCGGTGCTTGAGCATGCATGGGGGATGAAAGGCGTAAACGGGATGGAGTGACTTGGAACGATGTGGTATACAGGGGTCGACGTGCTGTCAGTAGACTGAACCAGGGTATGTGAAACGGCCAGGGGAAGCCATAGAAAGGTTTGTGGGGCCTGATTGTGAATAAGGAACTGTGGTTTCGGTGCATTGTACATGAAACTTGGAGAATGAATGAGAGAGAATGTGGCTTTTCTTCGTCTGTTCCTAATGTTAACGCGCTGACCGGCAAACAAATACGAAAAAAAAAAAAGGAGTGGCGACAACCATGTTGTCTTCCCATTCCAAGTGAAAAGACATAATTTTTCTTCTGGAGAACAATAATACTGATGGCGATCCTGACCCTCTGAGGTGTACATCTTTAATCCTGAAGGAATGACATGGTTCACCAACACACACTTCTCTCTGGAGAAGCAAAATCCTGATGGTGACATGTCCGTCTGTAGTGCTTCTTTAATGATTTAGTTACCTTAAGGTTATAATATTTGATCAAGTAATACACTACAATACTTATTTCAAAATAAATCAACTGCTGTCGTAATGTCTTATTTTAATCAGGGTCATAATAACAAAACAATAAAATCCCATATGACCATTTGAGAAATAATATAAAAGAGCTGTCAGGGAATAGCATGCCCAGAACAAGATGAAGTTTTCCTAATTCAAGACATGATATTTGGGCAGCGATAGTTGTTTTTTTGTGATTTGTTCTATGTTTTCCCATAATTGGCGTTAAGTTCCGCTTATTCTGTCGTGTGATGGCCTGATTAAGCGAAGACGTTATAGTAATAAAGGCATTCTTAAGAACTACATACAAGGAAAAGGTTTAGGCGTAAAGTCTAAGTTAAACTTTAAATTTTGTAGGAACTGGCAAAAGGTTTCAGAAGGTCCATATTCATCGTATCTGCAATTTTTTTTTATTTTCATTGAAAGCAGTTTGTCTGTTGATAATTTTGCCATAGGGTGGGTGTGATTTGATCTGCTTTCCACAAAAACTAAACTACAGCAACATAATACTGAAAGTAAAAAAGAAACAATTCATTTCTTCTAACTATATTTTGGATATATATATATATATCTATATATATATATATATATATATATATATATATCAAAGTTGAAGAAGAAAAGCATTAGCCGAACGCACCGTCGTTGGCACGTCGCATTGCCCAAGAGCCGTCATCAAAAGGCTTGGTTGTTTTGTAACATCGCTGATAAAGAAAAGTCGGTGTCCATTAACCTATGAATGGTATTAAAAAGGTCTGGCAGTTATTTCTGGTGAAAGCATTGTAAAAATTTACTGAAAATTATTGTTTTATGATTACAAACCTTTGTTTAGAAAACTTGTTTGGCTTCATTATTTCAAAATCAGTATTTTTTTCACTTTGTCTCTTCCCTCTTCCCTTTTGCCCATATCTTGCATCTTCCACTCTAAGTAAGTTTCTCTCTTCCTGCGATGAGAGCAACGCGTTAACCCTTTTACTGGCAAACCATCGCGTCATTAACCATCTGCTGATGGTACCTCTTCCACAGTGATCATGCAGATGCTGTCGGTGACCATGTCGCTGTTGACGCTGGCCTGGTCGGTGGCGTCCTTCGTGCGGGCAACCCGCCTTACGGAGCCATCTCTGGGCAATCTGAGCATCCTGGACCTGCTGCTCCTCACCCTCGCCCATTTCTGCTCCATCGCCGCTCAGGTCAGTCTCTACCATCCATAATCACTCGCTGTTAATACCTCTACGGTGCAGCAGACGAGAATCATTTAGTGCTTTCAAATAGGTTCGCTTCGCTTCACAGAATACAAGGAATTTTGCAAAGCTGATTTTGTGGACCATGAAGGAAAATCGGCAGAAATACATTCTTCGAGAAGCCGCTGTTAATACTACTAAGGTCTGAACAGATATGATCCTAATTTGTTTACGCATAATCATCTATATTACGTTAATGCTTTTCAAGTGATTAATATAGATAATGATAATGACCATAATGATGATGATAAAACAAACGATTGCTATTTTGAACTATCTTGCTGGCTATCTGTCCATGTAAGATCACATCCTCTCTTGAATGCCCATTAGAAGATCGTAGGGTATTCACTTACATACTGATATTCCCCATGATGCAAGATCCATATTCCTCCTATGATGCAAGACCAATATTGCTCCTGTGGTGCAAGATCCATATGTTCTTATAGTGCAAAACCCATAATGCCCTTATGATGCAAGACCCATATTGCTCCTATGATGCAAGACCCATATTGCTCCTATGATGCAAGACCCATATTACTCCTATGGTGCAAGATCCATATGTTCTTATGGTGCAAAAGCCTTATTGCTCCGATGATGCAAGACCCATATTGCTCCTATGATGCAAGACCCATGTTGCTCCTATGGTGCATGACCCATACTGCTCCTATGGTGCAAGATCCATATTGCTCCTATGATGCAAGGCCCATATTGCTCCAATGATGCAAGATCCATATCGCTCCTATGATGCAATATCCATATTGCTCCTATGATGCAAGACCTATATTACTTCTATGGCGCAAGATCCACATTGCTCCTATGATGCAAGACCCATATTGATCCTATGATGCAAGATCCATATTGCTCCTATGAAGCAAGACCCATTTTGCTACTATGATACACGACCCATATTGGCCCTATGGTGCAAGATCCATATTGCTTCTATGGCGCAAGACCCATATTGCTTCTATGATACAAGACCCATATTGCTCCTATGATGCAAGACCCATATTGCTCCTATGATGCAAGACCCATATTGATCCTACGACGCAAGACCCATATTGATCCTATGATGCAAGACCTATATTACCCCTATAATGAAAGATCCATGCTGCTCATATGATGCAAGACTCATACTGCTCATATGATGCAAGACCCATATTGCTCCTGTGATGAAAGACCCATATAGCTCCTATGATGAAAAACCCATATTGCTCCTATGATGCTAGACCCTTATTACTCCTATTATGCAAGACCCATATTGCTCCTATGATGCAAGACCCATATTGATCCCATGAAGCAAGACCCATATTGATCCTCTGGTGGAAAATCCATATTGTTCCTATGATGCAAGACCCATATTGCTCCTATGGTGAAAGACCCATATTGATCCTATGATGTAAGACCCATAGTGCTCCTATTGTGGAAAATCCATATTGCTCCTTTGATGCAAGACCCATATTGCTCCTATGGTGAAAGACCCATATTGCTCCTATGATGCAAGACCCATATTGCTCCTATGGTGGAAAATCCATATTGCTCCTTTGATGCATGATCCATATTGCTCCTATGATGCGAGACCCATATTGCTCCTCATATTAGCCGAAAGCGGTTTACTTGTGGGCATGTTTTCCAAAATGTTCAGTGTAGTTCAAAGGGACTTGCATTTTCAGTGCCTTTTTTTAATTATTATAATAGCCTTATCATTAATTTCTTGTTTTTATCTGATTTTTTCTCTTTTTTTACGTTGAAGGTTTCAGTCACTGACAAAAGGCCGGGCCTTAATAAAAACAGAGAGAGGTTAATGAAAGTGAAAAAGAAGAGACAAGGGAAAATATGTAGGAGTCTTAGATTAAGTGGAAACCTGTTTTCTAAAGTGTGCCAGGTCACAGGGAAAGACATGAGAGGGTGAAGAGTTCCGAAGCCTCGAAGCGCGATGAAAGAAATAGTTATTAAACAACGACCCACCCACCCACCCTCTGAGTTGCCAAAGGCCAAACAGTAATCATGTGACGCAACAGCTTCCCGAGTATTGCGTGGTCTAGCTAGTGGTGGGGGCGCAGGCAGCCAGCTCTCGGGAGCAATATATATGTTTGCTTTAGACTATTTACTGTGGAAAGATCAGTTCGTGGAATGCAGAGCGGTGTTTATATTGCCAAGCAACTTAGACATTCATATCAATATTCATGGATATATGTATTACCTACTGAGTAAAATGGATCACTGAGTATAACAGATCACGCACTGAGTATAATGGATCACTGAGGATAATGGATCACGAACTGATTATAATGTGGTCACGCACTGAGTATAATGGATCACGCACTGAGTATTATGGTTCACTGAGTATAATGGATCACTGAATATAACAGATCACGCACTGAGTATAATGGATCACGCACTGAGTATAATGGATCACGAACTGATTATAATGTGGTCACGCACTGAGTATAATGGATCACGCACTGAGTATAATGGTTCACTGAGTATAATGGATCACTGATTATATCAGATCATGCACTGAGTATAATGGATCACTGAGTATAATGGATCACGCACTGAGCATATTGGTTCACTGAGTATAATGGATCACTGAGTATAATGGATCACTCAGTATAATGGATAACACAATGAGTGTATTGATTCACTGAGTATAATGGATCACTGAGTATAACGGATCACGCACTGAGTGTAATGGATCACTGAGTATTTCTTTTTATGTTGAAGGCTCCAGTCATACACCAAAGGCCACATCAAAGCCAGGCCCTAAGTGAAGAATAGAGAGAATTGAGAAATGGCAAAGAAGACAGGGAAAGTATTTACGAATATTTCAGAGTGAAAGATATGACTTTTGAAATGAGCCAGGTCATAGGTATTGGGAAAGACATGAAAAGGTAGAGAGTTCAAAAGCTTCGACGTGTAGTGAAAGAAGCAGTTATCAAAACGGCACACCCTTGAGTTGCCGATGGCCACGCAATAATCATGTGACGCAGCAGCTTGCCGAGTATTCCGTGGTCTAACTAGTGGTGGGGCACACAAGCACTGAGTATAATGGATCACTGAGTATAATGGATCACGCACTGAGTATAAAAAACCGGAAGCATAATTTTTAGTATATATTACTTTATCTAAACCAGGAAGAAAATAAAGCTTTTTATGCTTTCTTCTCTTCATTAACGTATATAATTTACTTATGTCTGGACTTATATGATATTCATACAAGTTTGTAAAGAGAACACTCCCTTGTAAAATATGTACCTGCAAGCCAGAGTTTGTCACATCACGTTTGCTGTACAAAATTACTTCTAAAATTGCATGAGGCATTTTTGACCGTAACTAGACCATACTTAGGTTTATGATTACGCTTTAGTTCAGGCTTTCTTTTACTATCAGGTTTGGATATGTTCTGATTTGTGTTTAGGATTGTCTACATTTGTTAAACTGTATTCCAGACCATGGGATGTCTGGAGTCAACAGTGGGTCCTGTACCATCTGTCATACTCCGGGCTACACCCTCCTACAGGCACGTAGGTGTACATGGGAAAGCCAGACAACAGCACACCCAATGGTCTATGACCAGGTTACCTGCTGAAGGACAGTACAAGGGAAAGCCTGATGGTCTATGACCATGTTATGTGTTGGAGGACTGCATGGGAAGGACAGATAATACACCCAGTGATCTATGACCAGGTTATCTGCTGGAAGACAGTTCATGGAAAAGCCTGATGGTCTAAGACCAAGTTCTCTGCTGGAGGACAGTACGTGAAAAGGATAGATATCAGAAGACCTGATGGTCTATGACCAGGTTATGTGCTGGAGGACAGTACATGGCAAAGCCAGATAACACAAGACCTCATGGTCTATGACCAGTTCATCTGCCGGAGGACATTACATGGGAAGGACAGATGACTGAAGGCCTGATGGTCTCTGACCAAATTATCTAATGGGAGACAGTACATGGGAAGGACAGATAACAGAATACCTGATGGTCTATGACTAGGTTATCTGCTGGAGAGCAGTATGTGGGAGCGGCAGATAACGGATGACCTGACTGTCTATGACCAAGTTATCTCTTGAATGACAGGACATGGGAGAGGCAGATAACGTGACCCGATGGTCAGTAGCCTGGTTAGGTGCCAGGAGGTAGCGACAGAAACTCTGCATCTGTAAACATAGATGGAAACAAGATTTTTATTTCAGCTTCCCATACAAGTTTAGATATAGATGCAAGTCCTTACATACTGTCATCTATGTACAAGTCAACTGTTATTGATGAAAATGGTTGCCATTTTTGATGAACTGAAAGGAGGTATGTGACATTAGGATCCTATGAACACAATCTTAGCTCCTAAACGCCTTATGCTCAAGCGGGACGACTCTATAGCTCGACGGTGCCACCCACAAGCACGACGGTGCGACGCTTGACCAGAGGTCGTACCAACGTACCGGGGGTTGCGCCGACGTGCTCAGTAGTGGACGGTGCTGCTGAGGTCAGGAGGCTCGTGATCCAATGTCATTAAAGGAAGCTGTGTCGTGAAGATGTTCTCAGTCGTAAAACTACATCTGTAGAGATAACAAATATTCTCATTCATTTAGATATCAAGAGATATCATAACTAACCCGTCTTATTCAGCGAGACTTGTCTATGACGTAACTACCCCGTCCTTGTTCAGCGAGACTTGCCTACAATCATTTTCTGATAACTACCCCATCCTTGCTCAGCAAGACTTGGCTGTGACATATAACTACCCCGTCCTTACTCAACAAGACTTGCCTATGACTCATAACTAGCCTATCCTTAATCAACGAGAATTTCCTATGACTTATAACTATCTCGTTCTTGCTCAGCGAGACTTGCCTATGACTTATAACCACTTGCACTTAGCGAGCCTTGCCTGAGACTCTTCATAACTATCCAGTCCTTAGGTAGCAAGACTTGCTTCTGACTTATCATAACTACCCCGCCCTTAGCAAGACTTACCTGTGACTTATCATAACTACCCGTTCTTACGCAGCTAGACTTGCTTTTCGTGTCATAATTAACCTGTCCTTGCACAGCGAAACTTGCCCATGATTTTTTTCTTATAACTAACCCGTCCTTACTCAGCGAGACTTTCCTTACTTATAACTAACCCGTCCTTACTCAGCGAGACTTGTCTACGACTTATAACTATCCCATCCTTACTTAGCAAGACTTCCCATGGCTTTTTATAGCTACTACCCGGTCTTTACTCAGTGAGACTTGCCCATGCCTCATAACTACCCATTCATTACAAGTGAGACTAGTAGCTATCCCGTCCTTACTCATCAAGACTTGCCTGTGGCTTTTCACAACTATCTAGTCCTTACTGAGCAAGACTTACCAGTGACTTACAATAACTACATCTTCCATACTCAGCGAAACTTACATGTGACGTACTATATTCACCTCGTCCCAAGCGAGACGCCCGTCATTTATCACACCCACCCAGTTCTAACTCGGTCAATTTTGCCTGTCCCTTATCATAACTACATTGTCCTTATCGATACTAGCCTTAACTTATCATAACGACGCCGTTCATACGCAGCTAGAGTTGCTTGTGGCGTATCATAATTATCCCGTCCATACTCGACGAGACTTGCCCGAGCCTTATAACTACCTCTTCCTGAGCAAGAGTCCCCTGTGAATTGTCATAACTACCCCGTCCTTACTCAGCGAGACTTGCCTGCGACTTATCATAATTACCCCATCCTTACCCACCGAGATTTGCCCTTGACTTATCATAACTACTCCTTCCTTAGCCAGATTTACTTGCGATTTTTCACATCTATACCGTCCTTCGCCAGACTTGCCTATGACTTATCATAACTATCCCTTCCTTACTCAGCGAGACTTGCGTATGATTCAATTTTACAAATTTAACGAAATTTGTCTTATGTATAAATACTCCGTCCTTACTCAGCGAGACTTGCCTGTGACTTCTTTTATAACTATCCCGTCCCTACTGAATGAGACTTGTCTGTAGCTTGTAACTACCCCGCTCTTACTCAGCGAGACTTGCCTTTTTTTTTTTTTGTAATTACCACGTCCTTAATCGGTGAGACTTGTCTGTGACTTATAACTACCCAGTCCTTACTCAGCGACAATTGCCTTTATCTAATAACTACCCTGTCTTTAATTTGCAAGACTTACCTGCGACTTTTCATAACTACACCGTCCTTAGTGAGACTTACCTGTGACTTATCATAACTACTCCGTCCTCAGCAAAATTTACCTGTGACATCGTAACTACCCCGTCCTTAGGGAGTCTTGCCTACGACTTAACATCGTACTCTGTCCTTACTCAGCGAGACTCTCCCTGTAACGTATCATAATTACTCCGTCCTTATTCAGTGAGACTTGCTGGAGACTTATTATAACCACCCCGAGACTTACTCATCGACATTTGACTTGTCTGAAACATATCATAGCTACCCCGTTCTTACTAAGAGAGAATATCATGTGACTTAACATAATTGACCCATCCTTGGCGAGACTTGCCAATGACTTATCATAACTACCTCGTCCTTACAGAAGCTTGCCTGTAACTTATCACAACTATAACATCCTTACACAGCTGGATTTGCTTGTGACTCGTCTTAACTACCACGTCCTTACTTAACGAGAGTTGCCCATGACTTACCATAACTACCCTAACCATAGCGAAACTTTCTTGTGGCATATCATAACTAACCCGTTCTTAGCAAGGCGTTCCCTTGACTTATCATAACTACTCTGTCCTTTGCGAGAAGTCTATGACATAATTATCCCGTCCTTAACTAAACTTGTTTGTGACTTATCATAACTATCCCCTCCTTACGCAGTTTGATTTGCTTGTGACTTATTTTAACTATCCCTTCCTGAGGGAGACTTGCCCGCGACTTATCATGAATACCCAGCCTTTACTCAGCAAGACTATTGTGAGTTATCATAACTACCTATCCTCAGCGAGACTTAAGTGTGATTAATCATAACTACTCCGTTCTTACGCAGCAAGACTTGCTTGTGATTCATTATAACTACCCCGTCCTTTCTCAACAAAACTTGTCAGTGAATTAGTATAGCGATCCTTTCCTTACTGATGAGACTTGCCTGTAACTTATCAAACTTATCAAACTAGCGAGACTTGTCTGTGACTTATAACTATCTCGTCCTTCCTCAGTGAGAGTTGACTGTGACTTATAACTACCCCGTTATTACTCAGCGAGATTTGTTGTGACTTATCATAACTACCCATCCTTAGTGAGACTTGCCTGTGCCTTATCAAAACCACCCCGTCCTTACGCAGATAGACTTGCTTGTGACATATATCTACCCCATGCTTACTCAGCGAGACTGACCCGTGACTTATTATAACTACCCCACCCTTGGCGATACTTGCCTGTAACTTATAACTACCCCTTCTTTACTCAGCAAAACTCGCTTTGTTATGTATCATAACTACCCCATCCTTACTCAGTAGGATACTTGTTACAAATCAAAACTACCCCATCCTCACTCAGCGAAATTTCTTGTGACTTTCTGTGATTACCCCGTCCTTAGCAAGACTTACCACCTGTTACTTATAACTAATTTGTCCGTAGAAAGACTCCTCTGACTTACAAGTTCTCCGTCCTTACTTAGCGAGACTTAACTGTGACTTATAACTACTCCTTTGTTACTCAGCGAGACTTTTTTACATATAACTGCCCTATCCTCAGTGAGACTTGCCTGTAACCAATTATAATTACCCCGTCCTTAAGCAGCTAGATTTAAATGTGATTTATCATAACTACCCGTTCTTACTCACCAAGACTTAAACATTACTTACCACAACCACCCCGTCCTTAACGAGACTTTCCTGTGACTAATAACATACCCAGTCCTTACAGAAAGAAAACATGCATGTTACTTATAACTACCTCGTTCTTACTCAGCGAAAATTGCTTGTGACTTACCATAATTACCCCGTCGTCAGCGAGACTTGCCGGTGATTTATCATAACCACTCCGTCCTTACTCACCGAGACTTGCCTGTGACTTATAGCTACCCTGTCCTTACTCAGCGAGACTTGCCTATGACTTACTTTATAACTAACCCATCCTTATTTAGCGAGCCGTGCTTGTGACTTGTAACTGATTCCTGATTTATTTACATATTTTCTTTGATTGTTGATTAAAACAAAATGCTAATAATCCTTTATCCAATATATAATCTAAAGAAAATATCTATAATCCAAAATCGCAATATTTGTAATTTATACAAAATGTTAATAAACTTTTATCGTGATATACAATTTAAACAAAATATTAATAATGCTTTATCGTAATATGTAAACAAAATACTGATAATCCCTTACACGAAATGTACCTTAAGCAAAATAGTAATGAACCTTTATCGTGATATATCATTCAAACAAAATACTGATAATCCTTTATCTTACCACATAATTTAAACAAAATGTTAATAATCCTTTATCATGATATGAAATTTAAACAAATATTAATAATCCTTTATAGTAATATCTAATTTAAAATATTAATGATCCATTATCGCAGAATGTAATTTAAGCAAAATGTTAATAATTCTGTATCGTATATAATTCAAGCAAAATATTGGTAATCCTTTATGGTGATATGTAATTCAAACAAAATATCAATAATCCTTTACCGTGCTGTGTAATCTAAACATTTATCATGGTATAGGATTTAAACAAAATTATGATATTTCATTATGATATATAATTTAAACAAGATATTGATAATCCTTTATCGTGATATATAAATCCAACAAAATGCTGATAATTCTTTACGTAAAATATAATTTAGACAAAATGTTAATGATCCGTTACTGTGATATATGATAAAAACAAAATATTAATGATCCTTTATCGTGATATATAATCAAAACAAAACATTTATAATCCTATAAGGTTGAATAATTCAAAGAAATTAATAATAATCCTTTATCGTTATATACAATCTAAGCAAAATATTAATGATCCCCTATCGTAATAATAATGACCCTTTACCGTGGTATATAATTCAAACAAAATATCATTCTTTATCGAAATATATAATCTATATGAAATGTTAAGAATACTTTATCGTGATATATAATTCAAACAAAATATTGAAAATCCTTTATGGTGATATATTATCTGAACAAAATATCAGTAATCTTTATCGTAATATCTGTCTAGACAAAATGTTAGTGATCCTTTATTGTGATAAATAATTTTAAAGCTGTATTAATAATCCTTTGTCGAAAAATATAATCTAAATAGAATATCAATAATCCTTTATCGTAATCCTTAATCATGAAATAATATTTAAAGAAAACATTAATAATCTTCTCTCGTGATATATGATTTAAACAAAATATTGAAAATCCTTTATCATGATATATGATTTAAGCAAAATATTAGGAATCCTTTCATCGTAATATGTAATCTAAGCAAAATACCAATAATCCTCTATCGTGCCATACAATTTATACAAAATATCCTTTATCATGATACATTGTTTATACAAAATATTAATAGTCCTTTATCGTGATATATAAATCAAATAAAAAGTTGATAATCTTTTATCATGTTATATATTTCAGAAAAGATATTAGTAATCCTTTATCTTGATATCTAATTGAAACAAACTATTAATGATCACTTATTGTGATATCAAATCACCTGTCATTAAGGACATTATTTTACTATTGCATTACTCTTCTTTTTTATGTCTATTCATGACGTAATGGAAATGGTCACGAGTTGCCACAGAAAGCTGCTTAGAATTCTAAACAAAGGCAGACGCAGAGTTTTCTCTTTTTTTCCCAAGAAAGAAAAGCAGCCAAGAGGACTGAACAAAAAATCATGTTCATCATTAATTACTGAAATAAGAATAAATAACTATATTTAATGCGATACGAATCATCGAAGACATAAAACCAAGACTGAGAACATTCCCATTTACACCATTCGAAGAACATATCTACTTACAACGCTCTGAGAACACATCTACTTACAACATTCTGAGAACATATCTAACTACAACATTGAAAACATATCTACTAACAACATTCTGAGAAAATATCTACTTACAACATTCTGAAAACTTTTCCACTTACAACATTCTAGGAACATATCTACTTACAACATTCTGAGGACATATCTACTTACATAATTCTGGGAGCATATCTACTTACAACATTCTGAGAACATATCTACTTACAACATTCTAAGGACATATCTACTTATAACATTGAGAACATATGTACTTAAAACATTCTGAGAACATATCTACTTACATAATTCTGGGAACGTATCTACTTACAACATTCTGAGAACATATCTACTCTCACATTCTGATAACATTTCCACATACAACATTCTTAGAACATTTCATTTACAACATTTTGAGAACATATCTTCGTACATTCTGAGAACATATCTAAATACAACATTCTGAGAACATATCTACTAACAACATTCTGAGAAAATATCTACTTAGGACATTCTGGGAACTTATCTACATAGGACATTCTTAGAACATATCTACTGACAACATTCTGAGAGCATATCTACTTACATTCTGAGAGCATATCTACTTTCAACATAAAGAGAGCATATCTACTTACAACATTCTGAGAACATATCTACTTACACCATTGAGAACATATCCTACTCTAACAATCTAAGAACATATCTACTCACAACATTGTGAGAACATCTACACTCAAAACATTGAGAACTTATCTACTTAAAACATTTTCAGAACATATCTAAATACAACATTCTGAGAACATATCTACTAACAGCATTCTGAAAAACGTCTACTTAGAATATTCTGAAAACATTTCCACTTACAACATTCGGAGAACATACCTACGTGCATCATTCTGAAAACATTTCTGCTTATAACATTCTGAGAACACTTCCACGTACAACATTCTGAGAACATATCTGCTTACAACATTCTGAGAACATTTCAGCTTACAACATTCTGAGACCATATTTACTTAAAATGAATCTACTGACAACATTCTGAGAACATTTCCACTTCCATCATTCGGAGAAAATATATCCACTTACAACATTCTGAGGCTATATCTTCTTACATTCTAAGAACATATCTAATTACATCATTTTAAGAACATATATACTAACAACATTCTGAGAAAATATCTACTTGTAACATTCTGAAAACATTTCCACTCGCAACATTCTGAGAACATATCCACTTGCAACTTCTGAGGATATATCTACTTATATTCTGAAAGCATATCTACTTACAACATTATGAGAACACATTTACTTACAATATTCTGAAAACACACCTACTTACAACATTCTGAAAGCTGTTCTACTTACAACATTCTGATAACATATCTACTAACAGCATTCTAAAAAGAAAGTCTACTAAAAACATTGAGAACATTTCCACTTACAACATTGAGAACATGTCTACTTACAACATTCTGAGAACATATCTACGTAAAAATTCTAAGAACATTTCTACTTACAACATTTTGAGGACACTTCCACTTACAACATTCTGAGAATATATCTGAATACAACATTCTGAGAACATATCCTCTTAAAAGATTCTGAGAACATATCTAGTTACAACATTCTGAGAGCATATCTACTTACAACATTCCGAGAACATATCTACTTACAACATTCTGAGAGCATATCTACTTGCAACATTCTGAGATTATATCTACTAACAACATTCGGAGAACATATCTACTTACAGTATTCTGAGAGCATATCTACTCACAACATTCTGAGAACATATCTATTAACAACATTTTGAGAGCATATCTACTTGCAACACTGAGGTCATATCTACTTAAAACAATCTGTTTCAGGTGATGAGTTTTTCACTGTTTGCCTCGAAGCTTGTGGTGGCCTTCTTCGTGATGACGATCCTCCACTGGCTCATTATGACGTTCTGGGTCCTCACGCAGGTACGTCTTTCTGGGTCCTCATGCAGGTACGTCTTTCTGGGTCTTCACGTAGGTACGTCTTTCTGGGTCCTCATGCAGGTACGTCTTTCTGGGTCTTCACGTAGGTACGTCTTTCTGGGTCCTCATGCAGGTACGTCTTTCTGGGTCTTCACGTAGGTACGTCTTTCTGGGTCCTCATG
>JAYMFT010070679.1:0-14593 GCA_038088735.1 Panulirus argus
ATATATATATATATATATATATATATATATATATATATATATAATGTGTGTGTGTAGGTAGGTGAGTGTTGTGGACTTTTTTTTTTCAAGGGAGAATTACTAATCGCGTAATAATTGGGTCATCGGTGAAGCTGATCTACTTGCTCATCTTAAATGACCGTAATATTGATTTGGGGAGCGGCAGGTGAAGATGGTGCCGCTGTCATATTTGTGTAACGAAGGCCTCAGTATTTACAAAGTGTACTAGACCAACCAGGCTGCGGGTCGCGACTTCCAATAGCTTGGTCGTCGACCAACTACCCAACTCAGCACTGGGCCCAGCCCGGGCTTTGGGGATGATAGGCCCCCAGAAGACTACTCCAAGGTAACTCCCAAGTCACAGACGGAGATCCTAATCGAGGGCAGGTCTTAGAAACGATGGGTAAGGGGAGCAGAAGAGAGAAGAGATAAACAAGAGAATATAATGAAGGTTTTAAAGGAAGTATGAAGTTTAACCTTTAAGAAAGGGACTGGTCGTTTTTCTCAAGGCAGGCACGAGAGGTTAAGGAGATCTATAGCCGAGCGGTGTAGCGAAAGAAAGAAACATCAGAATGGCTCACCCTCGAGTTGCCACCGGCCACACAATAATTACGAGGCAGTGGCGTGCCGGGTACTGCCGAGTGGGCTGGTTGGTGGGAGTGGAGGCGCAGGGAGTAGCCAGCCCCCGAGAGCACAGGGAAAGTGGGTCAAGATCCGAAGTCCCACTCGGAGAGGTGATGAGTAAATACGTAGAACTAGAGCCTCGCCAGATATGGGGTAGTAGTACTCCACACAAGGACGAATCCTTGTGTGATTCGGGAGAGAGGAATCTTCAATCTAAACATGGTTCTTTTTTTTTTTTTTTTTTTAAGGTGCATTGATGCCAAGGATATTTATATTTCGTTCCTTGATGGAACCTAGAGATAGTATAAGATACTAGGAAGTCGTGGGACGTTTTAGAAAGAGGAGGAGGGAAAAAGTGTGTTAGAAGCCTGAAGTTTGATTAGATTTTCACCCGCTTCACTGTGGGGGACTCGAGTTTGAGTTATTACTTGAGATAAGACGTACATCCAGCAAGAGAGGAATGACGAAGACTCAAAAAGAATTAGAAGACTGCAGAGTTAAGTCATCACCGTGTTAGGAAAACTCAATGTATTTTTTTAAGAAGAAAGGCGTTGACAGAAAGGAGAAAGAGAGTGGGTAACAGGAGAGAACCTTGAGAGACACCATTGTCATTAGGAAAGGAAGGAAAGACCGATGCATCATTCGATGTCGACCATCATGGAAATGACGGGTCAAGAGGGAAAGGTAGTACGGTATTTAGTCGACAATGTAATGGAGGAAAACCGAAAGCTGGGAAGTTGAAAATTAAGAGCCTGGCAGACCTTAAACAACTTTAGTAAAACCAAGGTGCACCACCTGCGATTTCCTTGATATTTCAGAGATGTTGGCCAGAAAGTAGCTTTGCAGAAGTTTGCTATCATCAGCGGATCCCGCTTTACGAAACCATTGCGCTGAGGAGAGAAAAAAGAATTATGAGGTATATGGAAATGAAACTTCAGAAGACCAGACGTCTGTGACCGTTGAAGTGTGAGCGTTAAGACACTAATTGGAGGGATTGGAATAGTCATCCTCTGGAGTAGGTTGTACCTGTGTATGGTATCAAGATTAGGGAACAGTGTGATTTTCATGAAAGGTATACAGACGAGCAACCAAGCTTAGTCGACCAACGACCCAAGCCAGTAGCCTAGGTCAGCTCGGGCTGTGGGGGTGAAGACCCTTGAAGACTTCGCCAGGTTCACTGAGAGACTCTTCGTGTCACATGAAGGGTTGCTGTTGGGGCAGTTCACCTTACTTGTGTTCAAAGAAAGGGATGATTAAAGGACTGAACGGAAAATGGGTAAAGGAAGCTACGTAGGATGAATAGGAAGTAAAATGGAACATAATAGAATTTCTGAATCATCTGGAGTGGATTTGGAGATTGGGCGAGGGCCGAACTGATTGGTTTTATCGACAAGAGAGACGTCTGTGATATCGAGAGTGCGGCAAAAAGAAGGCAGGTCGACAGAAGTTGTTTTGAGATATTTTTACCCCAAGACCAGACGGAACCATTCTTGCAGGGGAGATAGATCATGTTTTTGCCCCGCGAGTAACAACAGATCTCCTGCGACTTCGAGCGGAGATGGAAGGTGGATGAGCGTGGAGGGAGGAGGGACGTGTTTGTCCCAGCCTGATTCCCCAGTTTCTCTGACCCAGAGGCCTCAGAACAGGAGTAGTCGAACCGCAGCTTGGTGGAAGAGATCTCCTTAAAGATGGTGGGAATGTGTTCTTGAATCACTCCAGTATCCATCAGCGAGGGAAGACAATGTCCCTCCTTATCTATAATCGCCCGGGTGATCATCAGCGGGAGGTTGTTATATAAGCTTTATCTTTAACCATGATGATGCTAGTTGCGCCGGGTCAGTCAGGGGTGGTAAGCCAGCCTGCGGGGGTGAGGAACGCCATTGGTGGGTCGGGCCATCCCCGGGGGAGGGGGAGGTGAGATGTCCCGCCGTGAATGGGAAGGTTTGCCCGTGACGTCAGCAGGCGCCAGGCAGCCGCCCACACGAGTGACGTCACCGAGACGCCGCCTCTTACCGAGAGCCTCGTCTCTCGCCCGCCCGCCATGTGTCCATCATCACTATGTTTCCATCTGTCCACCCATAATCCTCTCCTCCCTCCATCTGTCCATCCATCCCTCTTCTTCCATCTGTCCATCCATCCTTCTTTCCTCCATATGGCCATCCATCCCTATCCCTCCATTTGCCCATCCAGCCTCCCTCTCCTTATGGCCACCCACTCATCTTTTCCTCCCTCACTCACCTACTCCTCCTTTCCATCCATCCCTCCCCCTCTGCCGGCCTGTCACAGTGGACATCATACTGGTTAAGAAACTGAGGGATCGTGATTAAGTCGCCCCTTATTCTTCTCTCTTTGTAATTGAAACCGTCCATCATTAGAACTTCACTATATCCAAGGATTGACTCCCTCCCTGTTTCCAGCACCATCCTGGTTGTTCCTTTAGTATTATGATTATTTGTCTTGGTTCATTAAATTCTTTGAAGGATTATAGATTATGGACACTCACCGTGCAAATGTTTCCCACACTCGCTCTTCCCATTACGAGTTGATTCAATAGAGCATCCGTCAGTATTTCCTGAAAGTTAATGTCGTTTACGTCAACCGCTCCAGCTCCCGCACCTTCTCTTCTCGCTGCCGGGTTTCCTTGCAGACACGCTGGGTCACGCCTTATCTCTTTAGTAAGTCTGGTCTCCACTTCTCCGGCAGAGTTAGGTTTCTTTTCCCCAATCCTCTCCTCAAACTCCAGCACTGTTCCAATTACTAGCATCCCATACTCCCTCATATAACGTCCCATAAACCCCCATGTAGTATCCCATACACCCCCATATAGTAATTCCATACACCCCCATATAGCATCCCATACACCCCCATATAGTAATCCCATACACCCCCATATAGTAATCCCTTACACCCCCATATAGTATCCCATACACCCCCATATAGTAATCCCTTACACCCCCATATAGTATCCCATACACCCCCATATAGCATCTCATATAACCCCATATATTATCCCATACACCCCCATATAGCATCCCATACATCTCCATATAACATCTCATACACCCCCCATATAGCATCCCATATACCCCCATATAGCATCCCTTACACCCCCATATAGCATCACATACATCCACATATAGCATCCCATACATCCCTATATAGCATCCCTTACCTCCCATATAGCATCCCATACACTCCCATATAACATCCCATACACCCCCATATAGCATCCCTTACACCCCTATATAGTATCCCATATACCCCCATATAGCATCCCATACCCCACCATATAGCATCCTATATACGCCCATATAGCATCCTATATACCCCCATATAACATCCCATACACTACCATATAGCATCTCATACACCCCATATAGTATGCCATGCACCCCCATGTAGCATCCCATACACTACCATATGTATTATTTTCAGTCAGTCGCTAACACTGGCGTTACTTGCCATTCGTGACCTCCCTTCAGTAGTGTCGAGGATGTTCTACACTCCACCAACCTCCTCCTGTGTTTCCGATGTATTGCCTTTGCAGTCTTTGCATAGGACTGTGCCGCCTCATACCTTACTTCGCTGAATTTCTCCTTGATTGCAGATGTTTAGCCTTCAGGTTATATTTAAGGTGTGTGACTGTGATTACTGTTTGTGTGATATAGGGAGAGGGGTTTTCCACTCGTGTTGCCTCGTCTCTTTGCCTTGTGTATATGTACTATGTATATATTATGATGTACACACACACACACACACACACACACACACACACACAATCTAAGCCAGGTGCCCCTTTATCAATCAACCCGGAAGGAAGGATGAACAGTTGGGTTGATTGTGGGCCGGCTGCCGCGTTCAGGATTCAAATCCGGGCGGCCCGTTCGGGAACCATGGTTAGCAAGGCTATCAGCTGAAATCCGTGTGTTTGTGTGTGTGTGTGTGTGTGAGAGAGAGAGAGAAGAGAGAGAGAGAGAGAGAGAGAGAGAGAGAAGACCTGTGAGAGGCGAGACGCTGGGTGTCGTTGTGAGGTGTCCAGGCCGGCGGACCTTGGCTGCCCCATTTCATGTCCTTCCTATGCCACAGATTTACTTACTGGTGGACCATAATCACCAGCGTGCGTCTTGGACACCATATTCATATTCTTGCGTTAGTGACGTATGGCGATATTTCCAGAAATAAGTTAGCTTCATCTTACTATTTTTTTTTTTCTCACACATTCATCGTCAGCCACCCTGTAGTAGTTAATACGAGTTTGAAAATTTCATTAAAAGTTCGGTAACTAAGCCGGTGGGGGAGTGGGGTGTGGGACACGTACCCCCTCCCCATGCAACTCCTTCCCCCTTCCCATCCCCCCCCCGCACCCCATCACCCCACTCATCTCCGTTCCTTGAGTCCTACGTACCCAGCATCATGCTCTCCAATTTTTTTTCTTTTCTGTATTTGTATGTCGTTTCATGCGTTAGCGAAGTAGCGTCAGGAATACTCGAAGAAAGAAGGCATTCGCTCACATCCATACCCTCGCTGTCAAGTGTACTGCTCAGAAACCACAGCTCCCTATCCACAACTAGGCTCCAATATGGTCTATTATTATTATTATTATTATTATTATTATTATTATTATTATTATTATTATTATTACTATTATTATTGCTGCTGCTGCTGCTGCTACTACTACTACTACTACTACTACTACTACTACTACTACTACTACTACTACTACTAAACTACTACTACGACTACTACTACTACTTCTAAACTACTACTACGACTACTACTAATACTACTACTACTTTACTGCTACTATACTACTACTATACTATACTACTACCACTACTACTACTATACTATACTACTACCACTATACTACTACCACTATACTACTACCACTATTACTACAATTATACTACTACTGCGACTGCTGCATCTGCTGCTTTACTTCTACTTCTATACTACTACTACTACTCTACTACTACAACTACTACTACTACTCTACTACTACAACTACTACTACTACTCTACTACTACAACTACTACTACTACTGCTACTACTACTACTTCTGCTACTACTGTTCTTACTGTGGTTCACACTTCAAACTTACATTTGGTATCAATGTTCTATCACAAGTGGCTGGTGGCGGCGGAAGCTGTGGCTGTTGGGGCCGGGCGGTGCAGCACGTGTCTGCTGTCGCCTTACACATGTGTGTATCGGGTGTGTGGACACCTGTCCCAGCAGGCGAGGGCAGGACAAGCGTCGGGTGTATTTGCTCTGCAGTTACTTTCTATTTCCACTCATCGTTGCCCAAGATTGTGCAGTGGAAAGATTGTTTTGTTATTGTTTTATGTGTGTACTTGGGTTACTGTGTGTACCTGCGAACAAACACATGTACGAACCTGCGGTCCGTAGGTTATATATATATTGTTTTGTTGCGTTTCTCCCTTGAGCACGACGGTACGACCCGTGAGTACAACGGTACGACCCTTGAGCACGACGGTACGACCCGTGAGCCCTACGATGCGACCTTTGAGTAGGCTAGTACGACCCTTGGGTATGCTGGCGTAACTTTTCACCTCATCCTTAGGGGTCCGATCAAAGGTCCTGCAGGTGTGCATCGCATGACGCTATCTGCGAGGCGTTGGTGATCTGCAGTGACCAACACCCGACAACCCGTCACGGGCGTCGTGCGGCTCTGAAGACATTTACGGACGACACTTGGACAACCCTAATGGGCGACGCTAGACGACACTTTTCAACCCTAATGGGCGACACGTACTGAAAACTCCGTCCATGGCTTCAAATGTAGTCTCCTGTAGCCCAGCTGTTTGATGTGGCAAGGGTACGCCTGCCGGCTGAAGAGACTGTGTTCTGAAAGACGACTAGGAACACTGAGACTTTGTTTCCAAGACCGTCGACGCCAGAGGGAGCTGTATCCCAATTTCATTTCACAGTGGGAAACACTGTAACGCCTCGTCGTACGTCCATACTCTGGAAGAGCACTCCATGTAGACATACAGCACTACAGAATATGACCATTGGAATGTAAGTCACTGGGAAGAGTACGAGAGAAGACGGGTGTCTGTCAGCATCCGAGGCCCCGAGATTGTGATAGGTTCTTTCTATAGTTGGTGAGGAGCCTCTTACAGAGTAGCTGATGGGAGGGAGATAGAATGTGATACAGGTTACGTGTGTACCTGGGCCTGGTGAGGCGTCCTCAGACCCTTCCTCAGGTCCCACGTTACCTGAGGCTCGAGTGACCTAGCTGTGCGTCTTGGTGTCCCTGACCCAGGTAGGGAACATAGTGTTCCTCACAGCTGTGCAGGTTTGTGTCCCTCACCCACGTGTGTGGGTAGAGACAGACCTTCATAGTCTTTCGCAGGGAAAACATAAGATAAGCATGAGGCAAATGGTAGAGTAAGGCAAGCGTTTGGAAAGCTTAAAACAAATGTAACGTAAATTTAAGGCTAGCTACTGTAATTGTAAGATAAGCCTAAGGCATTCTCAAAGGAAATGTAAAGGTGAGCATAAGGCAAGAACGATTTTTCGGCCAGAACACGGAAGTTCAGACACCCAGTATTGTGTATGTCAGGTTGGAGCTCTCGCGTGCAGAAATATACTGGGAGAAAAAGGTGCTGTATGAGATTGAAATGTCCGACCAACGAATATTTCCTGAAAGACTGAGACCTGGTGTGGCGTGAGGTGGTCATGTGCAGGTGAGAGGCACGAGGGTTGTGGTGCAGGTGAGGTGAGGGTCGGCCGTCGTAGGGCGTCCGTTGACGTACGGGAACCAGTTTGTGGCGGAGTGAGACATGCCGCCCCCAGCCGGGCGTGTCCGGAAGTGGTGGCGAGGGGGATTGCACCTGCCTGCCACTCTACCTACCTACCCCCTGACCGACCGACCTGCCGGACTACCTTCTCACATATTTACCTACTTACCTCCTGCCTGCCTGCTTACCTACCTACCTACCTACCTACGACGATACCTGCGGTAGGATTAGGGCCTAACGCTCAGGAGCGAGTGGACAGTCTTACGTTATGTTGATCGCAGTAGGAATTACAGTTAAGAGGTCAGGATTGTCTGAGCAGGACGTGGAGGGTAGGAGTCCAGGAGGGTTAGGGCAGAAGGTCAGGACGGTATCAGGAGGACGGGGTTGGGCTGTGATGTGTTGAGAATATCAAGTCTGGTGACAGGTAGCGAGGGGAACTAATTTAAGCACGTCACCTGGTTGTGGCCCCTGCCATCGGCTGCCACGCCTGGTGCTGGCCGTGTGGTGGTTGCCCTCGGTGGTCGGCTGGAGCGCGGGACGCCACCCAGGGAAAGCTTCCAGGAAGTCGAGGATCTGTGGTGCAGGGTCGATCTCTGGCACTCCGCCGCCCGCACTCCACGGCTACATCACCACCACGTTGCTCTCAAACTGTGGAATCTTCAGGTGTAAGAATTATGATCCATGTGAACGCCGGAACTCGGGGTATTGCTAGCATACTTATGGGAAATATTGATCGAGTACCGGCAGTAGGGAGGACTGAGGTGAACACAGCGACGGAACCCCTGGGGTAGAGGGGGCAGACTCCACCTGCTCCTCCCGACTTCTGGTGGAGGCGGTAGACTCCACCTGCTCCTGCCGGCCATAACAACCAATTCCATCATCGGTTAATGGTCTGCTTCCAAGACATGGCTGATTGTGAGTATGGAAGTTCGTTGACCTGACCTTGGCAGTGTTCTGTTGGCGAGTCTCTCGTCAGACCTGGCGGGAAGGTCTGTCTGCACACAACTGGATCAGCTGTTACCCTCCCAGCTCTCGGCCCGTCCTATCCTCGGCCGAAGCCCCACCCTGGCCGAGATCCAAGGTTCGCTGAAGCCCCCCATCGCTCGCCCAATCAAAGGTTGGATAGGAATTCCTGGAGCTGAGGAGACACCCTGCAAGAGAGAGAAAGACTGTGTGTGTCGCAGTTGTGGCGAAGCCCTGCCCAGCGGGGATGTCGCCTCCACCAGGTTTTGTAACTTGTTGGGTGTTTATTGGTGTTGGAAGGCCCAGGGCGTGTGGTGGATGGTGGCGCTGGTCGTCTTAATCAGTAGGGAGTCTATCAACACTGGCCATTCATCAGCAGCTGACCTCTTCCAGGCTCCACCTACCTGACTCCATGGCTTCACCAAGTTGTATCATCTTCCCCCTATAGACTCCTCAGATACATCTTCTCTTTTCACATAGAGATAATGACTAATGGTGTCCATCAGTCGCCAGTTTGGGCTCTCGATGATTTGTATTTTCACACTTTATTTCAAATTGATAACAGCTGAATTATCTACCATCTTGTTTAGATAGCAGCATGACGGACTGTGGCTGAGAACCTTCCGGCAGATATTATAAGGTCATTTGGTAATATTCAACGAGAAAAAGGTTCATCTTGTGCACTGTGGAAGGAACGAAGAAATCGTCCCACACCATGTTGAAAACGGAAGTAGGACTGATCATAACACGAGTGTAACTCGTCTGAGATGATGTTCTGGTACCTCCCCTCTCACTGCTGATCGCTTCAAATAAACCGTAGAGTCTTCCCATAATGACAGGTGAAGTTGTAAGAATTTTTAGGACCATGTTCAGTGGTGGTCGTCTTCCATGACCGTTCTCATCCATTTGGAATGCTGCAGTGTGCTTACATTATAAAAAGCTTGAGAGCTTGCTGTGGTAGAAAGCACCCAAAAGTCGATTAGGCAAGGTATCAAAACTACTAGTCAGAGGCTGAAAGACTTAATACTCGTAAGACTGAAAGTACTGGGGCTGTTTTCTCATAATCCTAGACGGGACAAATATGATTTGCATATGGACAGTCCTGGAAGACGTGGTTTCCAATCCGCTCTGGTAAAGAGTACTGGCACGGACGAACATGGAAAATATAACCTCTGGAAACGGAAGGGACAGTATGTACATGAAGAAAATAAAAAGTAAACAACCTGAGCTGAAAGAGCTTTTAATACATTGGCGACATCTGTCACATCAACCAGCTGCACAGTGCTGAAAGCCAAGACATGTACCTTCAGACTGTGCCAGACCAGCTGGGATGTGGTAGATACGCAGGCCCACAGGCCGCGACCTCCGGGGGGCCTGTGTGAGTAAAGGAGCAACAGTGGAGTTTGATAACACCAAGCTGTAAGGTTAGAGACCTCGAAACCATCATAAAGTACAAGTAAACTAAGGAAGCTACAGGAACCACCAAGGTAAAGAGTCTAAAAGAACAGTGGAAGCTTAACTTTACGTCAACCCACAACGAGCAAATGCAAGAGACACCAGTACCAAGGAAGGTTCCTGGACTCCTGGAAAGCCCATGACTAAGAAGATCCCTGGACCTCTTTAAGAAGCATCATTGCAAGGTGGAAGATCCCTGGGCCTCTTTAAGAAGTACCATTGTAAGGAGGAAGATCCCCGGGCCGTTTTAAGAAGCACCATTGCAAGGAAGAAGATCCTTGGGCCTCTTTAAGAAGCACCATTCCAAGGAGGAAGATCCCTGGGCCTCATCAAGAAACATTTAGATGCCTTCCTCCCTGGTGTACCCCACCAGTTAGGCTGCGCTTGTATACCAGGCTCTTGGGTTAATGACCATGTGGAAGAAAGTAGTTCGTATATGTAATAACATGCACAACGGTCACTACGGACTGTACTCAGTCTGTGAGTCAGGTGGAGACTGGTTGTCGTGACACTTGCTGGCCTGTCTTTCCGGCTGGACTAACGAGCCAGGACTCGCATCCTCACTCGACTTCAGGACGATTACCGGGAGAGTATATCCTAATGAACCAATTACATTTCGTATCTTCTGTCGTCATTACCATCCCTGTCTGTGTCTTAATCGTCTCTGTATAAACATTCTGCAATTACTCTCCCCATGTGAATGTAAGTTGAGTATACATGAAAATGAGGCTGTCTTAACGTCTCCGCTGTTCGGTAGGATCTACCTAGGCGTGTCTCCAGAGGTATTCTCTCTCCCAGGTCGAGGTATTAGTGTCATTCGAATACATTTCTGTACACGTCAGTGTTCCAGGAAAGGTGAGAACCCTTGTGATGGAACTCGGCTGAACTTATAGGTACACACGCAAGTCCTTCCAGAGTCTTCAGGTTACCAAAACCAGGTGACATGCGCGCCCCTAGGTAGTAGGGCGAGGGGCACCGTGTGAGCCAAGGACACTTGAAGGAACAACATTGACATTGCCACAGAAGCATTGTAAATATTGACTCTCATAAGCAGAGACAACACTGGTCCTGGCGAAGCTCCTGGCACGCTCACCAGCCACCCCCCACCCGCCCCCCTCACTCCGGCCTCCGTCTGCCGTCCCCTCTTTTACCCATTTTCGTCTCGTTCTTCTCTCTTTTCTCTCCGTTTTCTACCCTTCCCTGGCCCCCTTTTTTTTTTATCATCTTTTCCAGACTTTTTCCTATCCTTCGTCCCCTTTCTTCTTTCCTCCATCCAGTATCATGTCCTGCCATCCTGCTCCTTGCCCCAGATTCTTTCCCTTTCCTCCTCTGGGTCCTTTGCATCACCGTGCCCTGCCTCCTTATGCTGTCTTGCCCTCCTTTGTCTCCGTTTTCCATCCTCCTTTCCCCCCTCCTCCTCCTCCTCCTCCTCCTCCCGAATCCAACGTGCGTCACCTTGGAAGGCAGCAGGGAGCACGTCCAATACCGGCTTTCGCCTCACGATGACGCGTCGACTCCCCTGCCGCTTCAGCCAACAGTTGTACCTGGGTATGGGGCATCGGGAGTGAGGGAGGAGGCACAGCAGGCAGGGAGGAAGGCTGCTGGGGAAGTGGATGCCTGTCCGTAAGCCCAGGGCCCCGCCAGACACGCCGGATAATACTATTGTCGACGCCATCAACTGCAGAACAAAATACTTGTCTTGTCACTGAGCAGCACTACAACTTACCTACCTCAGCCTGAGTGTTTATTTTTATATTCATTCATAATTTCCCCACGACCCCATTTCCAGGAGTTCCTACAGCTTCAAGGCTGCGTTACTTACAGTCGGAGGGAAATTATTTGGAGTAAGTTGTTCTACGACCCCCTGTACTCCCTTTCGACAACAGGCGATGGGACGGCCAGGCCGAAGGTGACTTTTCACACGCGTTGTAACCACAGCAGAGGGGACCTGGCACGTACACATGTGCTTGCATATTTTGCTACACGTGTGTGTGCATGTTTATGTATGTGCCTACGTGGCTGGTTTATTTTTTTTTCTTCTTCTTTTTTGTGTTTGTATTTGGTGTGTTTGTTCTTGGACTTTAGGGCAAGATTTTTTCCAGTAAATTTGATTGTGCTTTCAGAGTGGGCGCATCTGCGTTGCAACATGCGCCTCTGTCATGACAGTACCTTCAGCGGGGGAGTCACAGTTGTGTAGGCGGCGGTAGACGCTCACAGTAAGCTTTTTTTTTTTTTTTTTTTTTTTTTTTTAAGGTATGGTTTTCGCGGCCGGCCATGGTGCTCCTCACCCTAGTGTGACAGATGGAGTTTCGAGTCGATACTAGACACGTGAATTCTGAAGTTTAATCCCTTAAGCATGACGACACGACATTTGAGCAAGACGACACATGAGGACGACGGCACGACACCTTCGTTCGGATGTGATGACCTGGCCTTTGCCGTAATCCTCAGCATCGTTATCGCCAAGAGTCGCACCGTCGTGCTCAGGGATCGTACCGTCGTGCTTCATCCAGGGGTCTCGACACCCTCCCTCCCTCGGCTGAGAGGTAGAGACGCCCGTGCGCGTCTGTTAAACGAGCTGAAAGTTATGTGGTAATGTGCAGGTATATTTGGAGTCTGGTTATTTCTGGGTATTTCATAACGAAGGAGTTTCGTTCATTCTCGTTTTCTGACATGAATGTCTCACTCGTTCTTGTCTTTGACTTATTTGATTCGTTTGACTTCTAGTCTCGCATGATATAGTCTCGTGCCCTTTGGTCTTGTTTAGGGGTTCTGCCCACATGTGATCCAACTCCCTTTATGTTTCGTTTAGGAGTCGATGGCTTGGTTTGATTGCTTCATGTTCCTACTGTTGAGATCCCGTTGGGTTTCGATTTCAATTGGTTATCCTTATTCTCAGTTTTGCTCTGTTTATTGCTGTTTATTGTATTTTGCTCTGTTTATTGTATTTGTATTTTTATCTCAGGCACCTTATAGCAAGGAGGTATATACATACCTATAATTCCGGTCATTTTAACAGTACTTTTTACATGGGAGACTTGAGGAATATGTTACATCCTGTGAGCAGGATCTGTTGATAGGATACCTTTCCACCTGTTGCCTAGGATCTTCTGTCCAGACCGCCAGTTACGGGAGAAATGTTAGGGAGCTGTGTTTACACATGACAGCTCACAAATAGATGCGAGCGGATGTGGCCTTTATTCGTCTGTTCCTGGCACTACCTCATTAACCCAGGAAACGGCGATCAAGTATGAAAGAGGGAAGGATGTATATACATATATATTTATATATGTATTTATATATTTATACTGTATCCCTGGGGATAGGGGAGAAAGAATACTTCCCACGTATTCCCTGCGTGTCGTAAAAGGCGACTGAAAGGGGAGGGAGCGGGGAGCTGGAAATCCTCCCCTCCAGTTTCTGCTTTTCCAAAAAAGGAGCAGATAAGGGGCCAAGTGAGGATTTTCCCTCTAAGTTTCAATCCTCGGTTCTTAACGCTACCTCGCTAATGCGGGAAAAGGCGAATACGTTTAAAAAAAAAAAAAATATATATATATATATATATATATACATATATATATTATTACTACTACTGCTGCTCCTACTACTACAATTACTACTACTACTACTACTACTAATAATAATAATAATAATAATAAAGTACTGATATTAAACTGACAAACTAAAATCCTAAAGTGAATGTAATGAATTACCCAGTTGTAGACAATTTAGGTGAAATATGCTTGTAACTTGAACATTAATGAACCATGGTGTTATATGACATGAATCTACAATAAACTGCAGTAATCAAATACTAAACTTAAGCACGAAACGAACTTACATTCAAAACACAGGGATAGAATAGTGGTTATTTTGAATACCATTAGCCAAAAGTAAACATAGGACTGGCAGCAGAGAAGGAAATGAGAGAAAACGAGGCTTGGGTTTTAGGGGAACTAATACAACAGACTAACAGCATTTCATATGGAGGAAGGATTTGGGTTCGTATCGAATCTTCCTGTTTCATTTTCCAAGTGACTAAATTTTCTTGAACGTTTTTTAAAGTCTTTCTAAAGAACTGTGATCTGCACCCGCAGAGCAAGTGATGATTTAAAGGCTGTACGTTGACAAGCGCATTACCCCGGATGAATTCCCTTTCCCATTCCGTGTTCCAGGATAATCCTCTGTTTCTGGGTGGAACGATAATTGCAAAGAAGCGATCAAAGAGCAACGGAAGCCTTTGCAGTCTCTTTCGGAGACATCAGAAGACAGGAGTTCCTGTGTGGCGATACAAAAGGAATCCGAGCCGTAGTGCACGGACCTGAGGCAGTCACGTAAAGGGACTCGCGAAACGTGCTCTGTAGCACAGGTCTGTTCCTCCTTCCTGCTGTGAGAGTGTGGCAAGGTGTTGCGTTGATTGCTCCAAGATACGATAACCGGCCGGTCGACTATTATGGTGTAAATCAGTCAGCTGCACGTCACGATCCCCGTCGATATTACTAACTGCAACTGCATTAGTATCACAAACATACTATCAACAGAGAGAATTATACCCTTTTTTTCAAGTGGCTGTAAGCAACTACAGGGGAAAAAAAATGCTAAGCATTAGCAAACTGAAAGATGACTTTAGCACACTCAGGTAGGATTTTCTAAGAGACGTTCAAGCCTTCGTCATCAGCGTCTCACCTTTCATATTCATCTTCACAGATTCTTTGACTTTGGTGTTGCTTCTTAGGGATCATCTCTGGTTGAATTCCTTGTCTGGTGC